>JAHZNE010001240.1:0-13001 GCA_027744055.1 Callyntrura sp. NNG-2020 | reverse complement strand
CTTTTTCGTCCGGATCATGTGAACGACCAACGTCTGGGTGAGGATCCCCACGGAAAACCAGGAACTCTGAAACATCCGTACCGCCCCAAGGTCATCATTGGTTTGGATGCCCATGTAAAAGTAGAGAAAGAGAAAGGTCGCAATGTCGAACATGCTCGACCACGGCCCCATGAACAGCATGAATTTGACAATGGTTCTCATGGACCACTGGTGGGGCTCCAGGAGATACTCGGGATGCTGTTCTCCTCCACGATATTCCTAAGTACCTGCATGGATGACCCCTTGGACGCTTCCGTGAGTCGGAGTACCTCTTGTCCAGTGATAACGTGATCCACCTTCAGCCCGATTTCCGAACAAATCTTTTTGCACACCAGGGAGCTGTCTCCCGTGAGCACTTTTACGTTCACGTTGTGCTCCAGCAAATTCTTGATCGCCTCTCGCGTGCTCTCTTTAGGAGGATCCAGAAACGCCAAGAATCCCGCAAAGGTCAACGCCGACTCGTGGCTCACTTCAAAGTTGGACCGGCGATTGGCTATCTTTTTGTACGCCACCGCAATAACTCGCAGGCCATCTTCACTCAACTGCTCGTACACCGCTTCCAGCTTGGCAAGCTTCTCCTTCGTCAAGGTCTCCACAGAGGCGTCCCGGAGTTTATGACAAACGGTGCTAAAATCTAAGGATCCCTCAAAGGACTCTGATAAACAAGAGGTACATACTCCCAGCGTTTCCTCTACCGCCCCCTTGCAGATAAGTAGGGTGGTCCCGTCCCCGTCTCTAGCATCCTTCGGGATACCCTCTCGGATCACCACGGACACGCGGCGGCGTTCAAAGTCGAAGGGAATCTCTTCCAGAAATCGTAGGTCCTCCAGGGATTTCGCATTTTCCTCTGTTTTATCCTGGCTGGAGTAGTGCTCCGTGATGGCGGTATCCAGCGGATTTTCATGACAGGACTGAAAGTGGGCGTTCAGGTAACCCAAGAGTAGGGGGAGGGGCGAAGCCACCCCCTTCCCGTTGACGTACTTGTACAACGTAACCACGCTCTTGGTGAGCGTTCCAGTTTTGTCGGTACAAAGGACGTCGATACCTCCCATGTTGATGATCGCGTCTAGCTGCTTCACAATGCACCTTTTCCGCGACATTTCCATGGCGCCCTTGGCCAAAGTGGTATTGACGATCATCGGCAACATTTCTGGAGTCAATCCTAAAAAATAAAGGGCGTTAGATCTACCGGTGACCTTGAACCTCAAATCCACTCCCTTCAAATTTAAAACTTACCCACGGCCACGGACAGCGAAAACATGAACGCCTGAAACCAGTCCTTATCCAAAAACCCTTGCAACAGCAGCACCGGCGGCACCATGCAGGTCATCAGTACAAAAAACAGCCACGATATTCGCCTCACCCCCAACTGGAACGTATTTTGCGGCCGGTCCCTCACCATCTCTTTGGCAATCTTGCCAAAAACGGTGCGTCGTCCCGTGTTAACCACCCGACCCGTCGCCTTCCCACTGATGACCGCCGACCCCATAAAACACACATCGGGTCGGTCCATGTCCGAAAAGTTGACGCCACTCGCCCTCCGCCCCTTTTCCGTATCTTTGATATCCTCCCCATCAAAGTTGGGCTTCAGCCCAAAAAAGGACCGCGATTGTCGTCCCACCCGGCGTAACACATTTTTTGGAAGGGGCACCGCTTTCGCTTCTTCCTTCAACGATATCTTCCCTTGAAGCACCATCTCCGTGGGGGACACCCAGCTGGCTTGCCGCCCCCGGCAAAATTTCAACACCGGGATGGCCTCCCCCGTCAGCGCCGCTTGACTCACATGAAAGTCTTTCGCCTTCACCAGTTCCACATCCGCGGGTATCACCTCCCCCGGCGACAACTGCACCCAGTCCCCCGGCACCAACTCCGTACTTGGTACAACATACTCCCGATCGTCAAACTCCACCATGTCCTTCCTTATCACCGTCACCTTCGTCTCTACAAACTGGAGGAGGTGCTCCACCTCCATTTTCGACTTCCACTCCTGATGAAACCGCAGCGCCGTCGAGAGGACCACCATCACCAGCATGATCCCCATCGTTTCAAACTCCTTCGCCAAACCGGAAGTCGTTGACAACAACATCAACAAAATATTAAAAGGATGCAGCAGCGCCCCCAGAAAAAGATGATACCACCGCTTCCTTATCTCCGACCCCACCGTATTCAACCCATAAAACCCCCGCAGTTTTAACACCTCCGTTTCCTTCAGGGGCCCTCGATCCAGTCTCCCAGGCCCGCCCCCATTTTCCCCATGGGGAGTCGCCAGATACATTTTTCACCCGTGAACCTCTCAAAATTTTTTTCTCAAAAATCTCCCAATCCGCCACAATCTTTCTGCCACCTGCTCCAGTAAACTGCCCCTTGCCACTGAAACGCTCCAAAATATTCCCGAATCTTCCCCCAGCACCATCGGTCCACTAATGACCCATTATTCATTCACCTTATTATTCTCCGCTAATTACTTTTTTGCGTGTCAACCTCTCCTCACCATCATCATCACCCGCTCTTAGGCGGCTCATCTCGTCAATGCCGACACATTTAGCGGTTAACAAGACAGGTTAACTCTAAAATTTTGACTTTCGGGCCGACTGTTATTTTCTACTTTGAATGAAAAATTTGATAACGATGTAGTGGATAATTTTCCTTGTTGGCGTGTAAACATTACCACTGAATGTCTGAAATCCGACTGCATTAATGTTACCTGCTCCAAGGAGTGTATTAAGTCATAATTATTTGAATGCTAAGCGCAAAAAGTAATTGGGAGCGAAAATGAGTAGCGTAATAATTTATGTTAACGGACGGACGATCGGTATCTCTATACCGTCACCGGGATGAGGATGACCACTGCTCCTGGTCATACTAGAAATTAGCAAGTTGATAGGATGATTGGTGGTACGACTATTACGTCACTCGTAATTTTTTCCGGGGGTAATTTCGTAGCTCGGATCATTAATTTCAATGGGGGATTATTTATTCGGCACTTGAAAGAACATTACGGGTGTAATAGAAAGCGGAGCGGGCTAATGGAAGTGAAACACGAATATTGGGGCCATTTTTCGGTAATTGGTGGTGTCTGGTAGCAGCAGAGAGGGTTTGAGAATGAGGGAATTTAAATTAAAATGTGTAAATATTTTTGAGGAGTTTTCTCCTTTTATGCAGCTAAAATAAATGCGCATCATGACACATTTTAGCTGACGACTCTGAATGTGCTTAGAAAAATATAAATTTTAAAATACCTTCAAGAACGCAGAAATGATAAATAAATTAGGGAAAACTAAAAAACGGGGGACTTGTATCAAGGTGCTTGCCGAAATATGTATTTCTTTAAGTTAACTTGTCTATTATGCCAGGTATGGAGACAACTGATTTTATTGATATTTTAATTGTCTGCTTCCTACAAACGTTGAATCTGTTATAATTGATGTAGTAGAACAGCTTTATGTAATATTGAGATACAATGGAAATGCTGCAACTGGGATATAATCTCGATTTTTAAAGAAAGCTACAAATTATAGTGCACCTGCTAACTAAATGAGCAATGAAATGCACCATGCGACTCAACGACGTTGCTGCGTTAACACCTTTTGTTGATACCATGGTAAACAGGTTGTCTCTACTAATTATCAGCTACTTGAGTGCTGATTGCTACTTATTATGAAATGCTTCGAATCTTTTGTTTAGATTTAACATTTTGTGCGGAATAAATCCAGTTTAAGCCGGAGATGGATGAATAAAGTTGGCTTAAAATATTTTATCGACCATGCTATTTTATTAGATAAAAGTAACCCCATATTTTCCATAAAAACCAATAAATGGCATTAAATACCATCAAGTTTATCGTCAGTATAAAAAACTAGGTAACTTTTAATGTCACGTTGAAAACCTCCCATTTTGTTACATACATTGTAACTAATATGGATTTACAACCAGCTGCCTGGAACATTAAATGTTACACCATACACCGAAAATTGCCAAAGAAATTGGGACATTTACTTTACTTAATTTTTTACAACAATTTACTTAATTTGAGTCTGCAACCGTTATGTAGTAATATTGTTGGTGACAAGTGCACATTATATTTTTTTGTATCAACAATACTTAAAATATTCACTTGTTCTTAAAATACATATTTAGAACTTTAGCATCGTTCTATTTGGTGTACCCTAATTCAAGCTAACATTTTCTGTGGAAACTCTCATATGTGTCCTTTCTTTTTACAAAGTTAAATTTTTGTAAATACTGTGAATTCGTTGTTATGGATATTTTAACTTTAGCACGCACCTTTGGCTAAGTTACCTTTCGTAGGTGAGGAGCCTACCTACTTCAAACTGACTCGTTTCTATAATTATTTCCCCTACTCCCAACTGACTATCAAGTCAGTCGTTTACATTAATATTAATGCGTCTCGCGCTCCTCCTCTGCATCCCACATGCTTTACGCTTTCTTATAATGAAAAATCATTGACCTTAACCGACGTATATGGGAACATTTTTGGTAGCCGTGGACTTACTAAAATCACTCATGCTCAGAAGGCACCCACCATTAGATACAAAAGTTACACGTTAAAAACAATTACGGACTGCACGGCTACATTGCGTACAATACCATTCTCCCGGTTACATAATTAACACAGAGATTTAATTAAATAGTGTCATTACCATTTTTGCTTCTGGTTTCATACATGCGTACTACTGCTTCTTACTAGCAACTAGAACATTCCAGTATTTTCCTGAACTTCTACATTTAAATCTGCTGGAGCTTGTCATACATGCTGGCGTCAGGTGGCATTTTCTGCGATGTACTGGCGTCATGTGTGTAAGCTTCCCCGATGCCTCTTCTGGTGAAACCATGTCTCCAACGGTTAAATTTAAATGGAGATACTGATGACTGTTGTTTGAACCGGATTTTCCGGACCCCAATAAACAAAGCAAAGGGTGACCCTTGATGCCTGTAATAAAAACGAACACTTTAAAATTTAAACTAACACTATTAAATTAAACGTTCTTCAATTATAAAAACGTAAATATTTTAAAAAAAAATATGAAACAATTATTACTATTATTATTACTTACATTCGTTACTAAATAACACAAGTGGCACGGTAGCTCAGCAAGCCATTGAATTGACCCGTTGTCTAACGGTAGTTATTGTATTATGACGGTAACTAATCTTGTACAATTAATTAAGTTAAACTATAAATGGCCATTTACAAGCCTCATGGAAACAGCAGGCGAAATAAAGAGTATCGTCGTACTACATGCTAAAGATGTTTCATACACAAGCTGGTATATCCCTTGTTTGGATGGGTATCGATTTCCGTGGTAAGCAATTTTTACTTTTTTCTCTTCTTGGCACACATGGGAAGGATAGGGGTGTTTTTAGATAGGGTCTTCTTCACCAAGAAGGCAAATCCGGAACCCTTCCAGGCTACGGTGGTAGCAGCATCCCCTTTCTAGATGTCACTGCCTTTCCCTTTGGCATTACATTTACAAAATGCTTTGTGTTCAGTGGCGTTCCCTGGAAAATGAGACAAAGTCTATGTATCTGCTACTTTGAAGGTATGGTAGGATTGTTGATAATGATAATAAATTTAAAGGGGTTACGTAACAAGAGTGGGTTTGTGAATAAAATAAATTATGACGGTCATTTAGAGAGACACCTGACGTATTCATCTGAATTTTATTTTTTTTAAAAATGTGGACATTATGATAATTAGTGTGTGGCGCAGGCCAGATCAGGCCACCCCAAACCAGGTCACCAAGAAAGCCCGGCCTCCTGAAACTGTAATGACTAATTGTAAGTGTTATCAAGGGTATTTTTCATTCAAATTATCGTTTAATTTTAGCTTGAGGCATAATCGTACATGTATTGTTCAGTCTAAGGTGGTTTGCAGGTCATCGTCACACAACATGCCTAGTCAAGCTGAAGAATCGGAAGCCAGATCAGGCCGAATTTCCTGACCTGGCCTGGTCTTAAAACACTAATTATAATATATTGTAATATTGAGCATTTGACGTTTAATGGCTAAAAAATTAAAACACCTTTTATTTGGTCTTACTTGTACGGACATTTAAATCTATACCTTCTTGTATGGCCGCCGTTGTTTCCGGCATGATAACTCAAAAACTACTTTGGATTTTGGAAAGCGGTTTCCACAAATCAGTAGGTATCGTAAATACCTAGGTCAAGTTCGAAAATGGGCTTCCCAAGTCATATCACCGGGGGTTTCTCATAAGACGGATATGATGATAATGAATGATAGAGGTGGCGATGACTATGACTGATTGCATGCAATGTATTTTGCAGCGTTTGTTCAGTGCTTGACTTCTCCGCCCCAGAGAGGGCGCACTATACATATTTACATTTATACCACATGCCTTATATATATTATATTTCATAATGAGAAAGCCTTTAATATTGAAGTAAATGCCAACACTACAGCGCCTCCAAGCTGTAGAAAGTAGGAACCATTTTTTAAAAAGTCCACCAAGCATGTCCAATTTTAGAAGATAGGTAGCCATCATGCAAATGCGTAATGGTACCAATTGGTTGATCCCATCAGCTTCCTGGAGGAAGTAAGACCACCTCTGCAGCCTTACCAAAATTTATTTTGGAAGTCTTTATTTCATATTTTAAACCAGTTGATTTTTTTACATTAGCTATGCCTTGTGTTTTTTACATATAAAATATTTCTGTTCAATGTATATGCACTAGTTAAGACATTTTCATGTCGTACGTCATGAATCCTTTAATATTAAAGAAAAAAATCAATTTTATTTCGTAAAATTTTGACCATAAAATTCTCTTACATTTTAATTTTACCAAGTACCTAAGATCGTAAAACTATGCACTTACACGTCGCTATTTAGAAATTAGTTTCACACTGTGTATTATATTATTACTATTTTAAATTACCATTACCATTTCCAATATTATTAAAGTATTATGAATATAATGCAGACAAAGATTTTTATTCAAAATCTTGCTCATAAATACATGCTGCAACCACATTGTAGTGAGTGAGTGTACTCCACTCTTATTTCCAACAACAACTGATTAAAATATTTTACGTTATGTTAGAAATTTAAAATGAACGAAATGTAAATATAAGTTTGATAAATAAAATGTTCAGTATATTTAACTTATTTAGAAAAATTTTCTTAGCGTATATCTCCGTACACCTTGCGACTATTCGGACGTATTTTACAAATTTCAAACTTTTATTAATAGCAAGGCATTTGTAACATTGATACTAAGCGTGTCCAAATAAATGAACACTGCATCCTTCGTAATAGCAAAACTGCTTCCACAACTTATATTCAAAGGTTGCTGCGCCATCCATATTCTCCGCAAACAACCAATCCGTAACGCACCTTTACCACATCGAAACTGTAATACTTTATCTTCTACAAAACTTTTACTTAATTGTCTGACATAAGCTGAAGCATACATTACATAGAGTGCTAACCCCAGGCCACCCAAAAAACTAAATTTTATATGTGTAAACCTTGGTCATTATCAATTTTAAAGTTGTATTAAAAGCAAAGCATTTGTAAGATTGGAATTCAGAGAATCCAAATAATTTAGCATGGCATCCTTTGTGAAGGCAACATTATTTCCACACTTAATTTGTAAAGGTTGCTGTGCAACCCACATTTTTCGCAAACGCCCATTTCGGCCTGTGCAACCACGGCGAAATTTTACAATCATGTCTTCTATAAGTTCTTTGCTCAATTCTCTAACATGAGCACACATGTGCATCAAATAAAGTGTTAAGCCCAGACCGCCCATGAACGCTGCTCCAAATGCCACCTGCATAAACGCAGGTACAAAGTTTCCGCAGTTTATAGTAACCCATAATAACACCGTTAATATTATATGACTGTAAATAACAAGATTAGCAGCAGCATAATTAATACTAGAATTCACTCTACTAAAAACTTGGACTAATACGACATACTTTCTCAAGACAAATTCTTTTCCGATGTGTCTATTTTGGCCGTGCGTAATCAGTGAGGTTAAATGGCCTTGTATGCTCAGTATGATGGGTATTAATATACACATAACAGCAACAATGTCTCTCAGTCCAATTACAAATGCACCACAACTCAACATAAAGCTGAGCCACCAAGATATTGAAATTCCGTTTCTGGAAGGCCAAACGTTCTCCAAAAACGTCTGCCAAGGATCGATTTCAAAATAGCAGAGTATGTATGGAATGGGTAGTCCAAAAATAACCGTCCCCAAATTGAGGAACAACAGCAACTGTCCAGGAGGGTCGTTAAGCAAATGTTTTCCCCGATTCGGTCGAAGGTTACCATGTAGCAGCCAATTTACAGCTTTCCCAACAACTTCTCCGTGAGACAAAAAGTTGACACGTATTCCGTCACAAACAAAGCCAGCCCAAGCTGTTATTAAAATGGTTAAGCCTATGCGTACTACTGCCTTCCCAACTAGAGGTTCGGACGTTACAAAGAGACACCATAATATTGTAACAATTCCAAACACGCAGTAAGCTGCCGCAGTTAGTAGGAACACACAGGCTTGAAATGACATTCTGGTCGGGCTCATTGAGGGAACGTTGTCGCTAGAAAGTTTTACGTGTAGTGAACCATGGAAAATTTGGCCGTAAGTACACAGGTAAACACGAATGGCTGCTATTATCGTTGAAGTAATCCAGGAATCCGGCAGAATGGATTCTTCGTTCACAATATTATATTCCATTTTGAAGAAGAGATATTGGTAGTTATTTGGTAGTTTACGTAAATCAATTACTTTTATTTGTGGTGCTTTCTAAGAAACAGGATAAGGTCGTAGAAGTGAAAAAAGCAGAAAATGTTGGATATTTTAATGCACAAGTGTTAAATTTTAACTTTTAAATTTCTCGTTTACTAAAGAAAAATATTGTGCAAGCAGTATTTAATATTGCAATTAGACTGCATCAGAATGACTCTATTCGGTCACTGAATCTGACTTGTACAAAATATTTCGGGTTTGCAATATAACGCGATCAAGAAGCTTAATTTTTGGTTGAATTTAAGTCGACATATGCAAACCCTGAGGATATTGGGAAATCTAATGCATAATAAATTGACGTGTATGTACAAAGCTTACTAGTGAAAGGAATTTACATTTAAAATTTATAGACTCTACACAAGCTTACTTTGAATATAAATGAAAGTAAGCACGATGCAAAACTCAGTTTTAAAACTATCATTTTTTATAAATTAAATATCAGAAACTATGAACATGTATTGTGTTTTATATTATAGTTTTTGCATTCTCAGAAAGTAATTTTTTAAATTAAACGAAGTGCTCTATAGAATACTTTTTAAATGACTATTATACTTCATGTTCACTATTTGTATATTTATGGTTATACGCAGAGTTTTTAAAACATATTTTCATGTTTAAATACAATATTACAGTATTGCTTGATAATAATTATTTTAAACATAGCAGATCTTTATAGTTTTTATTTAAATGAAATTAGAATATATTTATGGATAATATTAAATTTTTGCGTTGTTGTAGATCAATGATTTACAACACCGGCAATATTATAACATTATGATTTAAATACAATAACTTTAACGACAACGGTTGCTTTTCTGTTTTGATAATGGTTAGAATAAGTAAGAATTGCATTATTTGAAATGTGCTAATGAATCGGAAACGACATCTTGTGTGTCGTACATTCTTTATCAAATTGCTCAATGAAAAATAAAATGACTAAATAGTTTGGATATTTTTAATTCAACAGATTTGTATATACCATTTAGAGTTATCTTTTAAATCAAGTGCTAAGACGTATTTTTGTTGTTTATTTAATTTCCCATTTTGTATTAATGAATTGTACAAAAATCTGATTAGCGGTCAGGTACATAAGCATACATACGTTTTATACTTGGATCTTTTAATCGTCCTACTTCTGGGAACTTGACGTCTTGTCTCTACCTTCGGTATTTAAATAAATATTTCATTTTATTCAAACCCATTAAAAATTAACGTATCACGTTGCCTGCCACGATTCAATATTTTTAAAAACTTATAGTGCCGCAGTCTACTATATTGTATGCCACTCTACTCTAATGCTTCTTTCAGTTCTATTGTAGATGTTGCAGTATGTTAGTATTTTCAAATCTAACTAATATTAATGTTGTCGTTTCCACTATATTTGCAGCAAGATACATACTCTTAATTTTTAATATTGTACCTTAAAATTACTGATTCGTCAGCACAATTTCATTACTAGGCATCATCATACTGGAGATACGTTATCAAATATGGTTACTAGTATGGTTTGGTTAATTTGTGTAGAGATCTAAAAGTCATATTAACCTGAAAATATGATTTTTCTACTGCCGTGATAATGATATTTATTTCTTGTGCTTGACCATCATTTTATTACCGTTTATAGACCACTGATTTTTACAATTTATTTTAGAGAATTGGTTATTTTACTTGTGAACATGTTCTCATGCATTCAAAATAACTTTTTACTGGAAACATATTGAGGCACAAATCTGGTACGGTAGCATAAAACAATAGCTTCCTCGTACTTTATAATATTCTTTATTGAAGGAATATTTGCAGGGCATACATACCCCGTAGAATATATGAATTATATTGATTATATGTAGTTGTAGTTACTATGGTTTAGTGTCTGTTTTTTAAACTCCTACATTTCAAATGTATGGGATTAAAGTTTCAACAACGTTTTATCCCAGTCAAAGTATGCTTTAAAAACGTGATCTAAAAAGATGCAAACAAAGAAATTTATATAAAAAAACTTTAACTTAAAGGTAAAACGAATGCAATGACGTCAGAAAGAGGTATGTGCCTAGCACCGAGTTAATTGATTTTTCACTGCGCTGGCTTTGCCAAATTTAAAGGAAATTAGAAATGTTTCTCCGGTCACAAAAGTAGCATAATGAGCATTGGAACGTAACGTTAATTTTGATCGTTAGTTTAAAAAATAGTTACATTAATTAAATGTATTTTCTGCGATGTTTTACGAAAACTAGAAACTATTGCTATGAATTGTGTAGTTGAAATATACTTAATATTTAAAAAAATTGTTTGCACGAAGACTATACATTACTATTGTGTTGTCCGCACTCAATATTATGTTCGTAGTAAAAAAGTAAAATCAAAGACGGCACAAATGGAAATAAATATTATTTAGAAGAACAATTGCTGGGTACCTGTGCAAACTTTTATTTTTCTCTTTTACTTGCTTTACTTTGTTTTCTCTGAATCCCATTAGCAATGGAGCGTTACAGTAAAAAAACCATGGTAAAACTGATTTTCAGGGCATGGCCTTATATAATATATGTGGCCTGATTTTCACCGCAACCTGACCCGACATGGTTTGTATAGAAAAGTTTCCAGCTTGTATGTACCAAGTAAAAGAATGAGATAACGATGGCAATTGTGATTAAAAGTAGTTGCTTGTGAGAAGTAGACGAGAGAGAGAGAGAGTGAATCAATATTTTGCTGGTGGTGTTCGTGGCATAACTGTGCATATCAGTGCCTACATTCGACAGTTAAACTTGATAAATAAAGTATGTTATTTTTTCGCAGTGATCCTGATTTTCACCGCAACCTGACCCGACATGGTTTGTATAGAAAAGTTTCCAGCTTGTATGTACCAAGTAAAAGAATGAGATAACGATGGCAATTGTGATGATATGCGATCATACTTGGAAAACATGTACACATTAATATTTATCATGCGTCTATAAGTACATGTAGTCTGTCATTTTGAATCGGTTAAACCAGCACTTCCGTACACCATCATCAACGTTGAGAAGATTATACCGCAAATAAGGAAATCTCCATAATATTCCCATTTAACCGCGTAGTTGTAGCTAGCAAAAACAAGGCACACAATCGCTGTTACAATCACCTATTGACAAAACAACGTGTCATTCCTGTCCAAGCCAAGTTGCGATTTATAATCTTTTGGCTATAATAATGGCCCATAATTATCGTTAATGAGGTGCATAGGCCCATTTGATATGTCATGTTTAAACATTTAAAAAATGTAACCATTGCCATAACTCCAACCCAACCAAACTATAGAGCAAACATGCATAAGTAACATGACGTTACACGACGTCCCCACCGCTACTATTACAGATTAAGAGATCATACATGAACGTATTTTTAAGTCCAAAAATGATTGTTGCGTTAATTTGTCGACTCCGAGATGTTGGGTATGATTTAGCTGTTAAAAACCTATTTCACTTCTCTATTAGGTAAAAATATGACATAAATTAAGAAACTAACAACAAATATTGAAAGTGTGAATCAATTATACTTTTTATGCTAGGATGAAAACAAAATTTAGACGGATATTTTTCAACAGACTGCATGCATACCAATAAAACAGTTATTCAAGGCGTTGTACAAGTATACTCAACGGTACCTTGTGCCCAACTAGACACAGAAGATCGAAGAAGGAAAAACATTTTAAAATCCCGTTTGCGAGTCTACGGCGACTGTTGCTTGGGAAACGATTTCTTTACAAGCCTTACTATGCAGTACGAGTGGAAAACAAGGATCGTGGCCCTCCTGGAAGTATTCTTTTCTATGGCGTACATATTTTTAGCCATGTTTGTTACCTACTTGGGTGTTATATGTTCCACGCAGTTGTACTTAAAACTGGAAGACGATGTGGTGTACATGATGAGTAGTAATCCAAAAAATTTTACGGTGCCACATCACTGCAGACAATTTGGCCACGCCGTATCCGCGTACGAAGACTTTTACGCTCGTGCTGCATCCCTGTGGCTGGAAGTGCTTATTTTTGTTGTTGTTCTGGTGGGACCTTTTGTCACGTTAACAGAGAAGGGAGAGGACCACGAAGGCCATCTACGGGAGGACGTATGAGCAGCGAAAGAGAGAGAGGATATTGTGTATCACAGGGAGGATACACACATCTGTGTAAATAG
>JAHZNE010001239.1:0-16458 GCA_027744055.1 Callyntrura sp. NNG-2020 | reverse complement strand
CTTTGTCGTTGTGCTTAAAGTTTTAATTTTACGCAATGAAAATTTAATGAAATTTTAAAGGTTGTATAGTCGACAGCTTCAGCTGGAATAACATGTTTCATGTGCAAGCCGTTAAAAAACTTTATTCTATTATTAGCACCGAGGAATAATGGGTTCCGCAGTTTTCAACCATTTGTAGATATTCGGTATAGTATTGCTTCTACAGTTTATTATTTATCGTTTAGTGTATTATTTACTGATATTTGCTGCAACGTTGAAATGATAATAAACATGCAGGGCTCTGTCAAATGATTCATCTTGCTCCGCTTTAATAAAGTCGAATTAAAATTTGCTAAAAATTATTTTAAATGAAATCGAATAAGGCATATATTATACATATACTCTTCTTTGTGGATAACGGCGAGCCGTGGCTTCCACAATCAACCTTTCAAATGACGCTAGAGTTCACAAGAAAGTATTTTTGAGCCTTTAAGATGAAGTGAAATTCAAGGCTTCAAACTTGTGCTGTTTTTAACACCTCGATTATAATTTTCTCAAGGTCAGACTGGCGTCTGGCCCCATTCAGATTTTCATCTTGCAAAACAATATTCTAAAGCCTCCAAAGTAGCAGTTTTACTTGCTAAAACATTATGACTTAGGGCTCCAGTAAAATGGTTTCTGGAATTTTTTGTACACGCAGCAAAGCTCATACTTTTCATCCCCTTCTAGTCGCTACTAACTTGTCTACAACTCTACAACCCTTGAGACTCATGCATTACGCAGCAACCCGTCTCTTCTATCGATCCGCCCGAGCCAGTGCAGTGCAGTTGGTCCTAGTCACATTTTTATTGCCAAATGCAAACAGAAAAAAAAAACAACTTGGTTGTTGGTCGTGTGCTGTTGGTGTTGTCGCTGTATCTTGAGTCCCGCGAGTAGCGTCGTTATGTGTGCCTGGAGAAACCGACAAAAACTGTTTGGGTCGGTTGAATGAGATAGAATGGATGGATCGGTATACACTGTAAAAAGAAACAAAAAGTAGTACGTCTGTTAACTTGACTGAGATTCTCTCTCGTCAGCTTGTCTGTTTCGAATGGCTGTATCCTCTTTCCTCCTTTTCAATTTCATGCCCTTCTTCCCAAAAAACCAAGCTATTTAACTTGAATAGAAATGGTGTTGTTACATAATAATAATAATAATAATAATAATGCATCATTGCCAGCGCTTCGAGTTCTGTTCGATGTGTGTAGCATGTCTAGTTTAACTTCCTTGAAAGACTTCTCGTAAATTCATTGGAACCTGTTTGCCACTATTCACTACGTTCCCAAAACAAACCTTCGATACGTTTACGAAAGCAAGTAATACAACAGGACAAGACAAAATATATAGAGCAGTAACGAATAAATGTATATGCCGAAATCTTTTCCTGTCGGTTTTTTCACTGCTGTTTATATCAAATAGAATAAAAGTGACATTTCCACGACACAAGGGCATTAAAAGAAAGTCGACAACACATGGAATGATGGAGAAAAATTTGCAGTCACATTTTGAAAATGGAAATTGCTACATCAAACAAAAATACTTTCAATTCAAGCCATATTGAATTGATGTAGACAATATAGGCACACGCTCCTGGAATATTGAATTATGATGACTGTAAAAAGCATGGAAGGCAAGGGTATATATCCGGAATCTATGCTTGATTGTGTTATTACTTGTAGAGAGTTTTGACCAAAAAGGCATCCTATCATTTTTTCCACGCGTCTGTAATACAAATGTGAATGAAATGCAAAAGAACACAGTTGTCGTTTTACGTTTTGTTGTTGTGTAAGTAAGTACCTGTCTGAAATCATGGCGGTGTAATAGTGAAAAAGACTTATCTCTCTACACAAGGTTGAAGAAAAGGAAAAACCAGCGTGAACATTTCAGACTTTCAGAAGAAAAAGTGAAGGTAAGTAAAAGGGACTGAATGTATGTGAAATTAAATGAAGATATACTGCATACATACCCATATAAACAGGCTAGTTTGGTGGTGATAGTCGGAACTGGGAACTATTTGTTGTAAAGATAGAGTAACTATCATGAATATATATTACATAAAATGTAAAGCTAGTTGAGAGAACACATCACTACTACATACGTACCTACATAAGTATGCATAATATTTTTTTCTTTAAACGCCAGGTAGAAAGATAAAGGTAAACGTGAAGTCAGCGATTGGTCCACTAGGCTAGTAATGTACATCTATGCCCATACCTACTTATATATCCCACGTATGACGACGGAGTAAGGTAATATTCTCTTGTCACGGAGTAAGAGAGTCAGATGATGAGGAAAGATGATGATGACGATGATAGTGTAGTGTGCTTTGGTGGTGGTGGTGGTGGAGGAGGAACGAAAATGGCAAAAGCTATTTTCCTTTTCTCGTCTTATTTATCTCTATCTATCTAAAATGTAACCTCGTGGTCACGAAATATAACAGATATAGAGAACATGACAGTCTACATGGTTTGTACCACGGTATAATATTTTATTTAAGATTTTTTGTGCTTCCGCAGAAAAAAAAAGATCTAGTAAAATGCTCGTAGTAGTAAAAGAACTACAAAGTCTTCTTTGATAGCTGTAGTGGAAATGTTGTAACATGTAACAACGAAAGAAAGAGCACACACATGTATTCTATGCACTGCACTCGCTGGCATACAGAAGCCAAAAAGGAGGATTATATTGGGTGCGACGAACCCTCTCTCGCCTTCTCGTCCTTTTCATCTTATTGTACTCTTTTTGGTGCTGCTGCTTTTGGCTGTGGTGATGCCTGAAAGAGAGACACGAAAGGATGTGATATTCGCATCTTCTTTCACAAAATAGCACTCTTCTTCTCGCTTTGACTGTTAGCTGTGCAGCAGGCACATTCCATCCATCCTTCCACCACCACCGCCGCCGTTCTATTATTATGAGATTCTGTCGCTGTAGTGCTGTTTCGTCTGTGCATGTTACCCTTGTGCTTCAGACGGTTGACGGTACATAGAAGAGAAAACGTGATCGCGTTAGTTGTAGTGGCAGCAGCAGCATCATTATCATCATCAGTAGCAACAGAGGATGTTAAAACATACCGTGTGGTTTTCCATATGCACTCGTAGATATTAAACAACCGAAAAGATGTGTACGGAGAGAAAAGACGAGGGTTCTTTCACGTACATATACCTATGACCTACAGTGTTATTACTACATCTGTGGATATATATAGGTATATAAGTTTAATGTAAAAATATATCAACCCAAACCCAACAGTCGGTTGGAGAGAAGCACGAGCTGTGTGAAAAGAAACAGTAATAATATAGTAACTTATACTTATCTACATAAATATATATATATATAATATATGTACGTAAACCCGTGGATAATAATATGACGATGATGTTGTTACTCTCTTCTTTCGAATCTTTCCATCTAAATGTTCATTCTTCCATTCTATTCTGTCGAGGATACAACAGATACCTCTCTCTTTACCTTTCATGTGCTACCTATTCTTGTCCAACAGAGTAGGACCATTTACTTCTATATCATTTGACGTTTTTTGGGCCATTATTTTTGTTGGCCTACGTGACGACAACGTACATATATAAGAAATAATATAGAAAATGCAATCAGAGTGTATGGAAAGTCATATATGGAATATATATAGTTATATTTACTCGACTACATTACATAAATACAAGACGTTGAAAGTGCATATTATTTTAGAAGCACCGCTGTGTTGATGCCGGAGAAATATTATCTAACGTACTTTAAATATAACCGAGATCCGCCTCTGTCGCTGGAGCAAAAATAAAATATGGTGTAGCAAACTTGTAATGTTTCCTTTCTGGTTCGCATGTTACGACGGCTGGAGTTTGTACAAAGTGCATGCATGTGCCTATTTTGATAAGAAAGTGAAATGCTCACCTCACCACTATAATATTATATTGTGTGCGTACATAGGTACATTACATATATAGGCAAGCACATAGGTACTTGCTTTGTACGTATAAATTAATGCACTAACTTTAACAAGCACTTGTTTTCAGCGTGCTATCTTACTGGTGTAAAAGTATAATTTTAATGTTATTATCAGTATAATACATTTTATCGCAACGATCATGATGCCTGCTACTCGTTATGGTATAGATATATGAGAAGTATACCTTCATTTTGTCGGATATATAGGCATCTCGTAAATTTGGGGAGTATCTACACACAATCGTATAAGTTTATACCGGTCCAGTATTTCTCAGTCACTACTTCTACATTCTCATATTCACACACTACACTAAATCATTTGAGAAATGAGTTTTATGCCACTGACTTCAGCGTATTCATTGTACGAACAGTACGAAATATGAAAAATGAAACACAAACAGGAATAAAAGGCGAGCTTCAGTCGTAAGTCGTAACTAATGTTTTAGAACAGAAACCTAAGTATATCTAATGCAAAGTATAAAAAACTGCTGGATTATTATTATTATTATTGAGCTACATGTTTTCCAACTCATTTTCATCTCATCTCGTGTTCGTGTATCCCTTCTTTGCCTTTGATATCATGATCGTTCACTGCCCTGTATAATGTTTCTGCGGTTTGTCAAAGTTGTTGGGCTGGCTGATAGCGACGATGGTGTGGCATGACGATGCTTACGTGGAAGGATGTTTCCACTAGAAAGTAAACTGCTATGTATGGATTTGGAAAGAAAAGTAGGATGTTGCTTCTGCCCTTAGGCTACAATTTCACCATATATGTAGAAAACCATTCGTATATGATAACGACACAATGGCGATATTGCGTATGATGTTGTACATAGCTCATCAAACTTTGCCTAGTTCTATAACGCAGCGTCATAATAACAAATTATTTGCGTGTGTAGAAAGAGCATTTTTGTCCAATTGAATTTGTCCCATTGATGTGTGTCCAATTGAATCTTATCTTGAATTTTGTTTTTAGTTTTATTACTGTCAACATCCAACGCAGGCGGCAATAAACATGATTCTATAAATGGCAAAGTGGTACTGTAAACATATACTCTCTCTCTCCTCTCGTTCTATGTAATGTAGTCAAACATATGAAACAATCTGCCTGATCTATTTTTTGTGCGTAAGAGATATGTTGGTTTCAAAACACAGAGCCACGTCATCATAACGTAAACTGAACTTGAAGCGTATCATCACGTATAACATAGTAAGTTGGTGAATGTGAAAATGAGCTGAGCTGACGGTCATTTCGTGTCACTCTCAGAAAGTAATGTTAGCTGGTTTTGGTACAATGTACTCACTTGAAATGCTTTAAATAACTAGGCTAACAATCGTAATGTTTTACAACAACTATAGCCATAGCCGTGGAGTTTCATTGTTATGGCCGCTTAAAAACTAAAAACGCAGTTGTAAATCGTGCTGCATCGATCTTTTTTATTTTGTGTACAAATATAAGATTGTGCAAACGGAAACTTTATTTCAGTAACGCCATAGCTCTAAGGAGAAAAAACCTTTCATTCTTAGCGTACTTTCTATGTGTGTATCAACATTTTTATGAAACTCAAAGAAATCATTGGATCAAGCTAGCGTGTTTATGTGCACTGTGCACTACAGACCGAATGAATTGAAAAGACTAGGCAAAAGTATTGATTTTTTGGCGAGTAAAAATGCGCATACCAGAAAATAGCTTTGTGTGAGCGTTCATGTTGACTGCAATTTGTGTGTGAGCCTGCTCTTCTGTCTGATCAGCTCACTGCATCTGGCTCGTGAAGTATTTCGTTCCTCAGCTCCGAGAAAAGCCAACTTGGCTAATTCCTTTGTAAGTTGATTTCGTTGGATGTTATGTTCCATGGATGAAATGAAATTGAGTGCTTTAATGTTATTATTATTATAGTGAAACTGGACTCCCTGTTACGGAAAAAGCAACCGGGTTGTCGAGCACAGATGTGCATAATATGCCGAGGCATTTCTATGTAGCTAAAATAATTGCGAGAATGAGGAAACCGAGTGAAAGCTGTCTTTTCTTTCTCATACATTTTTTCTATCTTTTACTGGAGTACCAACTCCCGCTTTTAGAACTTTATAGCATTCATGCACATTCCAAAGCAAATGTGACCCAACAATTCTGTCAGTCAACATTTACCATTTGGTTTATGAGTAATCTTCATTTAGCATGCTTACCATTCTCCGAATGTTGCAACGAACTTATCATCATCATATCCGTATTTTTAAAGCGGTTAGCAAGTTTCATGCTATATAGTTTTTGATACTGATGAAGTAAAGCTTATGATGAAACTCTGGACTACCGCTTCATAATCTGTAAGCATGATGAGAATCAGTATCGTAAAATCCGGCTATTCGCCGCTGGGAATGTATCCGTTAAACTGAAAGTAATGTGCTCCGGTGGCATGAAATTCAAAAGCTTTACCGACTGCTGCTGTCGTTATACTCATTTTCAGGCATTAACGTGTATATGGACTTTGTCTCTTGCTGACGCAAAGAATTGCGTAGCGTTTTTGATGAAAGATGAAAGACAAAAAAATTCGAGAGTAAAAATGTGATGTAGAGGAAAATGCACGCTGTAGGCAGCCGGAGGTGAATTACGACGGTGAAAAAGAAGGGAGAAATGGGGATACAATGGGTGTAATATTTATAGTGTGCAGGCACAGAAGGATATAACGCTTAGACGTAGGCTTCGCCTCGCTTCCTTCGGTTCATATTTCGTTGTGCACTCATTCACAGGAGATTTTTAAAAGACGCCGTCTCTGCTAAGCTGACTATATCCGAATTCGTGATTTTTTGGCGACATCATCAGCGATGCTGACGTTTCACCACATACGTTGGTAGAAAGCAGGAGAAGACAAGGTAAAATGCGATGTTTTAGTATAATAATGATAGAATTATGCAGAATGTTTACGAAATCGACAATAAAATATGCAAAAATGTGCTGTGTTATAATTTGTCATCACTATCATCATCACTCATCACTCTAGGATGATGAATAAAAGCAGATGTGTAATATTTGTTTCCTTGTGCTGGCTGGCATATATTTCGTTATCCACAAAGAAAAGAATCTTCACCAGATTTTTTGTTGTCGTTATCATCAAAATATAAACACGTTCGTGCATTTTCAATTTTAGAACATAACGTCTTTCTCATTTTAATGTTTCAATCGTCGCTGTCAGATTTGCCAAGTTTGACGACATGTTTATACAAACTTGAGCAAAGCTGAGATATGTAGACTACTTTACCTTGTATCAAACTGTATGGAAAGTTAATGAATCTAGTTGCAAGTAGACCACGGGTTGGTTTGTCAGTGTTAGGAAGTGGGGGCGGTAAAGAAAACCCATTGGTGGTTGGTAAGTGGATCGATGAGTTAGTGACACTTGGCGTGTAAACAGTGCATTTGAAATAGGAAACGTGCAAATACACATGTTCTAGAAGAAAGAAAGTTCTGCTTTTAGGATTTTAGGGAAAGGTTGTGCTGATTGTGAGATATAATAATAACAATAAAACTTTTACTTTTTCTCTGTGATGAAAGTGATTGCGAAATAGGGTAGATATTTTGTTAATTAATTTCGATGCGTACAACTAAATTTTCTTTAAGTTTAAAAATATAAACATTATAAATAACTGTCGAGTTACATAACTTGATCAAAGAAGAAGGGAGAAAATTAAGTTAAATTAAAGTTATCTTTTTTCGTAACAAAATATTTCTGTACGTGGAACCAGAATAAAAGTGTCCTTGTTGCTCTCCGTTGTAAAAATTTCGTTACAAAATTACGATGTGATAAGAGAAATTGAATTAAACATTCTTTTGAATTTAGCGTTAGTCAAACATGTTGCAAAACACCGGTGGAATATGAAATACGTATGATTTAATTTTGTTCTTGGAATTAGTAGACAGTAAATAGCTATTATTTTGATATTTTTCGTATTCCATATATGACAATTTCATATGAATTCATTGCATTAATGTGAAATTCAACATTTCAGGAATTTCTGGAATAGTCTAGGTAAATGAAATGTATAATACAATAGAGCACACATATACGCATTGAAACTATAATGTGTAAAGCTAATTACGAGAGAATGAAAACTGTGTTACATTTTACTAGTAAAGTTACTAATAATGGTTAAACGCTACCGTAAGAGTTTGGTACAACATAACCTATTTGTTAGTTGCATTGCAGATCCTTACGAATTACCTACATAGTTATGTAGTGATCTCACATGTGGTCAGTTTGGTATAATGGTGGAATTAAAGTCATTGTTTTAATGTCGATATCGGTAAACAAGGGGAAAGTGGTAGTATCGTCTAGTTGTGCTCAATCGGTGAAAAATATCATGACATCATTTAACTTGTACTACGCTCTTACGAATTATCGACTATAGATCAGTCTCTATCACACATATGAACTGTTTGCATAAGATGTGCTGTTGTTTGTTGCGCCACTCACGGTATTAAAGGCAAACACAAAATACCCCGTGTTGCCTGTGCTTCATATTTTAAAATATGCACAGTATAAATTCAGAATCCAACAAGAATTTGGCAATATGTGTTCCGCTGCACAACATGATATTGAGCCTTGAGGTGTTGTTTGCTACCATTTACTATTTACAAAGTTTATAAAGGAAGTCGAAGAAAATTGTTGCAAAAATATTAGCATTACCATAATTTATTTGAAGCCAATGCATAATACATAAGTTGTACTAAGAATAAGAGTAGAAGCCCACATTGTAAAATTAGTATGGAGTGTGCAAAGTATGAATGCCTATCTACATATGTATTTGTTGCGAAACCACAAAATAAATTTCTTTTTACTCTTATATCTTTACGCTATGAAGAACAATAACATAACACTTAAGGCTAAACATATCTTAAATATTGATCGTTCCTAAAGTAGGGAAGAGAAGAATATAGAGAGACGTGAATCTCAATATACCTACTTATTTGCAAGGCAAAGTATTTTGTAGCGTTGTTTTATAAGACGCTGTAAAAGTTGGCATTTCTGAGGGCTTAACGCGTTTTCCATTATCATGAATCTTTTTCATTGTCAGCCAACTGTACAGTAAAAGACACGACAGCATGTTACGGTTAAGTGCAAAATGCAGTGTATACAACAAGTAACGCAAGTGAACTAACGTTATTGACGCACATTGCACATTACGTGCATGAAAAATAGTATGGCATACTCTCTTTGCAACTATCTAAATGACTAGCAAAATTGTGCGTATCATCTGCACTCATCACAAGAAAGTGCGTGCAACGAACCTTGGTTTTTTATTGCTATAAACATCCCTATCGCCAGATTATGTCGAAGGGAAACTAGCTGTAGACGCCAGTGAGAGAGAGGGAGAGAAACATGCGGTTGAGGTTTGCTACATGTACAAATGAGATAATAGCAAAACTGTATCTTCTGTGTTGCGATTGTCATTCGTTCATTCGTACTGATTTCTGCTGTTAAGAAATAATATGTTAGGATTTGCAAGTACGAAAATTATGTTGAATTCATTACAAAGAGTTGGCATGCATCACTGGCAATAAAAGTAAATGTGTGTATTGTGCGTTAGTGCGTATAAGCATCACCGTCCCTTCGAAAAACTGAAGTACAGTGCGTTTTGCACTAATGAATGTAGCAAACCGTGTGAAGTTTTTCCCTCACTGCTCACTATGTGTATAATTGAATCATCTTCATACTATGCCAAGTCATATATGTATTCAGTCATGCCAGCAAGGTTATATGTATATATGCCCCTTCCACGACAAAGTCCACGTTCAATTCAAGATGCAGCTTAGACGCTGGTGCGTATAATAAGAGATGATAGTAATGGGGATTACTTATCTAACAGATGTAATTGTTCATAGTGACAGGTAATGTAGATTTTGTACTTACCGTTGTAATTTTAAAGATTAAACCCATCACTTTACACTGTTTATCTAGAGAGGGAAATATAGAAAACCTTGTGCTGCCAGGCGAAAGAAAATGAAACTAGTATGTGGCATACATAAATAGAACTTTTTGAACCGACAATAAAAATGTTGGTGGAAGAATATGGCTTGTTATTTTTTGTTTTTCAAATGACTGCAGTCGTCCATTTCTTTCTGCTTTGTTCAGTGTCAAAAGATGCATTTGAACACCATTTGCATGCATGTAGAATGTAGATTATTATTGTTCTTATTTAACATTCAAACAGCATATCTTGCGTAATGTTGCGGTGAATAATTTTATGACTTCTTTCCATTCCAGAACAGTGTACATTCTTCACATTTACATATGGTATGTAGTGTTTTTACTATTATGATTGCTGCTTCATCAACCAAGTTTTTTATCATGTGTAGTTAGTTACAAGACGGTGAAATGCACAACTACACCACAACCCAATCTCTTACTTTCTTTCATTTTCTTTCTATTTCTTAGTCTGCACACGCAACTAACATTTAAAAAGTGCGATGAAACTGGTTTCCTTTATGTCAGTGGTTTTCTTTTAACGAAGAAGAAAAATATAAAGTGCAAAAACTTTTGCAGGGTTTCACTTGGAAAAAACTCATTTTGTTCCTGTTCTGGTTATTATGGGTTCTCTACTTTTGTTCTTTAAAAGTAGCAATAGTATTGCAACAGTACTAACACCAACAGGAACACGGTTCAGCGCATTTAGTTAAATGTTACTTTAGTTGTTACTCATTTTGATTATATGAACGTCAGTTCATCTTGCAGCTTTAACTCGACAGTGCACGCCATACAACGCAACACATCATTTCTTTCTTGCTTTTCCATGTGTTATTATGGCATCTGGTCTTTGAGTTTGGAAGAGAGGATGATGACAATGACGATGATCATCATTAATATCATTATGATGTTTCTGCTCTGTGACGAGAACATCTCATCATCGTCTTTGTCAGCATCATTATTACTCAAACTCACTCCACTTTTGTAACTTACAACCGTGAACTTCCTTTTTCGTCCGTTTGTGCATAGAAATGTATGGTGTGTTTGCGTTAGGCATTTTTTATTCTTGTAACTTATCGGTATATGTAAGGTGGCATGTACTTCAAAACAACTAGGAAGGGGGATATGATTGTATCTATGTATATGTATAGCGAAACAGAAGATGAAGTATGAAATGTGTAACTGCGTTTGCTCATTTTCGTTTTTTTTCTTCCTTTTTTATTTAAAAAATGATTATGTAGTAAAGAATAAGGAGCACATCGTTTTCAACTCAAAACAGCGTCAGCGAAATGCTGAAGAACGAAGACAATTTCAGAATAAAAAAAGTAAATTATTTCCACCAAAAAAGTGGAATGGCATGGTGGGAATCTCATTCATTCTATTCATGCTTTTGTAAAAGCAACGAGTGATGGTGCAATACTATTCTATTCCTCATCTCCTCATGTTTTTGCATGACGCTGCTGACTGCTCCGATGTATTGTTCATGCTGCATAGTGAGCATTAGGAGTAATTTCCCTTCTTTTTAAGAGCTGAAATAATGAAGAAAAAAGACGAGTGAAAAGCAGGAGTTATTGTTTGCATAACTCGTTCTTTTATTTTATTACTCTGCGGTATTCTTCTTATTTTAGCATATTAATGGAGCCTACTTCTACTGCTGTTTTTCGAAAAAGTGTATAAACTGTAAATATTAGACCGAGGGAGACAATTGCAACTTTACTTCGTTAACAGCAAATATTCAGCAGCACCATAAGAACTTAAATATATATAGCCAGCAATGCCACACTCAACACCCTCGAATTAAGTTTCACACAGGAAGTTTATTTTAAAGAACAAGGAGGAAACCTGTAAAAGATAAACATGCCATTCATACGTTCAAGAGACAAAATGCTAAATATATTTAGCTGAAAACGCTGTGAATTGATTGAATGTAGCTGCGGTAGCTTGCTAACTAGGGATGAAATATGCGCCTACACTGGATCGTACTTACGAGTTCCGTTCGACATACAAGGTGTAATTTTTATTTAAAAAACAAATAAATAAAAACGCTTTATTATGGATGAAATATGCGCCTACACTGGATCGTACTTACGAGTTCCGTTCGACATACAAGGTGTAATTTTTATTTAAAAAACAAATAAATAAAAACGTTTTATTATTTCAGAAACTATTTCATGTCTTAATTGAAATGAAAATAAATATTTTTTTAAATCAAATCAGGGACGCAAGGTGAATTTCATACGCAATCAAAGTGATCTGTTTAGATATTGTAATTCCCGTATCTACACTCAAACAACTAGCATTAAATGTTTTCTTTTTGCAGTTTACAATGAGTAATTACCAATTGCTTTGAAATGAGTGTAATTACCTATTCAAACGACAATCGAAAAATTAAAAATGTACATTACATGTTTAACAATGAGTTGAACGGAAAGAATTTTCGTTGTGCTATCATCTATTTTGAGGTTTATTTCCGTTAATAAACTTCTCACAATCCGTTGCCAAACGCTTGAATGGTGTGACCGAGAATGCGAGCTAGTTTTCTCTCGCGGACGCCTCCCAAAACAGAGCGTTAGTTATTCATTTTACACTACTGTGATCTGATCATTAAGCTACACACCGTGTACACCGTCGTTGTGCATTACTTGACTGTACCTAAGTAAAGCTATCAACACGGCGGATAAGATAAGAAGTACAGTATGGTACGGTAGAAGACGTGACTACAAGAAGCGAGAAAATAATATGAAGGTGATGAGATGACGAAGAATCACAGTGAGATGCTGCTGTGAGTGTGAGAATTGAAATAGTTTTTGCTCACTCCTACTTCTTTGATTGCAATGTGCATGCAGCGAAACGGTTGTCGTCGTCGTCATCAGCATCGTAAACATCTCGATCATTCTCATCATCAACCCTTACAAATAGCAACATCGAGAAAAACTATTTTCAAACTTACCTACATTCAAATTAATAGAAAACATATGAACGTAAATTGTGTACGAACAGCACAACCAGTTCTTTTCGTTTTAAAGCCAAGTATGGTAATAGTATAAATCTAGTGAATATGCTGAAGAGCATAAACAGTCTCATCGGTACAAATTGCATTTCGGTCTTGAATCGTCTTTTTCTTTTTTACGTATATACATTTTTACATTTACTGTCGTTATTGTTGATGATGATGATTACATTGCTCCAACGCCAAAACAGAAGAAGAGAGCAAAAATGAGCAGTAACAGAAGAAAAAGCAACATTAGTACCATCAGCGCTTTTTCACGAGGGGGAGGAAAAATAGGCTTTTTATTTTCTTTCATGTAATGCACACTGTGAGCAGTAGTATTATCGAATATATGGCGAGCGAATAGGGTTTGAAGATAGGACATTATTATTTGAAAGCATACCACTGCTTTCTTTTCTCCTCTCTTCTCTCTCAATCTCCCTCGAACAAGATACACGACTATGGCTTCTTTTGCTGTATATATAGTAAATAGCAAGTAAATAACTGCTAAGTAGAATAGAAACAGGCAGGCAACAACAGAGTTTTTTGTGCAGCATGTTTCCTTGTACCTTGTTATGTCTTATAACGTATACATGCTCCTACGGCTGCCTGCCAGCAGTTTTGTGGAAAGTTCGTTTCCTCACATCCTCCGCTGGTGGTGGCATTGACGATATGGTTTATATTGGTACGAGGCATAAACTGTGAGAGAATGTATAGTGGATGATGGAGAAAAGAGAAATTCGGCGGCACGTGGCGTTTCATCGATCTTCAAAAGTTGGATTCTTACAGAGAAAATGTTCCGTGAGGGAGATAGGTTCCTCCTAGGAAAGCAGGATCTAATATTCTGTTTGATCTTCTACGCTATATATGCCTGTGCGCTCGATGTAGGCTTAACTGCGTGCTGCATAGTGTACCAACGTGAAACAGGTATATAGGCATGTGTAGGTTAGTTATGTATAGGTACGGTTTATATTATTTAGGTCTCCATGAATTTGGTACGCTACAAGTTTTTATATATACATAATATGTATCAGTGTGGTAGTGGTAGAAGCAACGTTCAGGTAACTGGCAGTGGCAACCGAAGTAATTCTGTTCACTAGTATGCATCTGACAGTGAAAATAATGTGTATGTACACAATGTCATATATATGTAGATTTGTAGATATTGTAGCAAATCCACACTTTTTCGGAAGCTGTCACTTTGAATTGTACCGTGTGCATTTTTTAGGCTGAAATATAGGCTGCTGTCTTGCTACAATATGGATTTTATAACGGTAAAATGCTACTGTCACGTTGATAATGCGCATATGAATGACTGGCACTGTGCGGATAAAGAGAAAATGGATGTATATCCTCGGATAATAATCCGGTATTATCGGGGTAAAAGAATATTGTGTTCTAAAGGAAATCTTGTTGAAAGGTGTTTGTAAGCCTATTCCGAAGAACATACGGTTGCCGTTGTACGTGCGACATACTAATGCCATTTATAAAACGAGAGATGAACGAGGAATACCAAAATAGTAGGAAATATAGACTCCGGAACTTGTAGTAAGGAAGGAAAAGTAGTTACCAGCGGGTTTATGCTGCAAACAAACTAACATTCATATTCGTATCCATTTTAGCCTGTAATATGTACCCGCGGTCTATTATTACCCCAGTTCAATTTTTCCTCCATTTTCCTCTGTGCTCAGCAACACCTACAACTACCTAGGCAAACGACGTCGTTCATTTAGCTTAAAAGTGGAAAGGAAACACTCAAAAAGATGAAATTGAAATCCCTTTCCGGGCTTCTTTAGAGATGTAATACTTTTTTCCTCGTATGCATGCCTGTAAACAGTTAACAACAATGCCAGGCTAAGGCGAAAGCACCAGCTTGTTTTACAGAGGGAAGAAAGGAAAAGGAGAAAAGAGCCTTGGAGAATATGAGCCTGATTAATATTATCCCAGTGAGTTTCCCCAAGAAAGCTGATATCTCCATATAAGACTGGTGCGTTAGCGTGTTGCATGAAATGAGATAAAAATACAATTCCCAGATATTCGTTTAATCCTTTTTACTGAAAGAATTTTTATCTCTTAAAAGAACGAAGGAAAATAAAATTGCAAGGTTGTTACATTTTTGCGGGCGCGTATGTATATATAAGTATATAAATTGAAGTGTTGGAGGATCTGGGAGAGTTTATTGGTTGGGAAAGTGTTTTCAGTCGGTGCATTTTATTGTGCTAAAAACAGAAAAAAATGAATATCCAACAAAAGTGCAAGTAAAAGAAAGTTTGGAAACTGGTGGGATTTTTTTTGCCAACGGCAGTTTGCTTACAAAATCGAAACTTATACTCTTTTGCTCTGTTCTCCAAACTTCCTTATATATTTTCTTTCATCAACGTCACGTTTGACATGTTGGTGAGATGTCATATTTCCTCTATAGTGAAGGTAAATGTTTATGTGCATTCCATGTTAATGATGACTATCTAGGCCCTGCATCTAGGTCCTCTGCGTTTTCCGCTATGAAGTGACTATTATGATTGCTAGCATCGTCACCTGTGACGAATCAACAAAAAATTATATACCTTTACCACAAACCACATAATTGGCAATGGCTTCGTACGCACATATCTACGCACTTTTTCCTTTTGAGCAAAGTTACGGTGAAGGGAGATAGGTGTTTTTGTCAAGTTGAAGGATTTTAGCCTGAGGCGTAGCTGAAGACGGCAAGTGTTGCAGTAATAATGTAAAAAAAATATATAAAATAATCATGATAATATAGAAAGAACAATTGTCTTTTGCGTAGTTGATGTCGTTAGGCACATCTACACATACGAAATAAGCATATCAAGTCTGTAGTGCTTTTAGAATGTTCTTTTTGTGCGTACGTCAAGTACTACGACAAGTACTTCTACCTACACATTCACGTTTTTAAATTGGGTTTGAAGAAAATGTGCAGCGCGTGTGTTTGAGTTGTATGTACACAATCAAACACTAAATTTTATTTAAAATGCAGAAAGTTGCTTTAGCCAACAAGCCTGTTAGTAGTGGAAAACTGCACATTGCATTCCTATAAACGAAGTTTACCTCCAACTAAAAGTAAAGAGGAATATATAATTTTGTAAAAAGTTTACTGTGTGCACGACGATTTGTAAGGACGTAAGAGCTTTTGTATTGAAAAGTGAACTGATCTAATATGAGAATAAAATATAACCTTTTAGATCCGCAGAGTTAGAAGTGTGTAAAAAGGACTGGTTACAGTTCTTTAGCTGTTTTTGGCACGTTGAGTTAAAAGCATTCAGTTTCAGCGTTGTGTTGAAAATAAAAGAGGTTGTTGGCTCCTGGTAGCTTTTTGTACTAACGTTTCTGTATATAACATTCGAAGAAAGCAATTTTTCCCATCAGGGTTGCTGTTCGATTTTCTATTTAGGGAATTCCGAGAATGGGTACAATACAATGTACAATCCAAATCTTACCGGATATGGTATGCGCTAGTCTGTGTAACTGGCATTCCATTTCAAGCCATGTAAACATGAAACAAGCTGACGCTAAAATAAATGAAAA
>JAHZNE010001238.1:0-26760 GCA_027744055.1 Callyntrura sp. NNG-2020 | reverse complement strand
TATACCACAACACACAACTTTTTATAGCAACAGCTTAGGTACATGTTGTTTGTTAGTAATTTAGGGCTGCGATGGGTATATCAAGATGAAAAGGGATAATGCACTTATTTTGTCGGCTGGCAATTGAAAAACAGCATTATAATCCTAGAAACATGAAAAAATGTTTGAAATATTAAGCAAGTAGTGCCAGTCGTTGCATTAGCAATTTGGTCATAGTGAAAAAATTCTGTATTGAAATATCAATATGGTGCTTTCAAATTACATTATTTTATTAGACGGTTACTGAGTTACTGTGCATGAAAATCCACTTGGAGACCACCAATCATGAAGGGAATTGTAGAAATGATGAATGAAAATGTATGCCGAACTATTAATTACAGTAGAATTGGCAAGTTTCACATGTTAGTCACAAGGACCCAGGCTTTTAATGCTTGCACCTGAAACAAGAAATATAGACGTCTTAGAGTATATGTCTTAATTTTGAGTAACATTTTTAGAAGAAGAAAATTCTTAAACGTACGTACTTGCTTTCCTCATTAAGCAAAGATTTTCGTATGTAGTCCCATCCATTGAACAAACTGGGCGATATTCTTCAGTACATTCTGTTGTAGTGGCCTCCACCGCATCGTCGAGGGAACTTACAACAAAGTTCCAAAGGATGATGATAAAAGAGAAAAAAGTTTTTAATTTCATCGATTACGACCTTTCAATTTACTTGGTGATGACGATGACTCGATGTATATTTATTCAACCAGGCTAAAAAATAATTTGACAAATAGCAAACAAGTTGCGAGTCACAATTATTTTCTCGTGTCTTGCTATCTTAAGGTACTTGTACGCAGTTAGTCTTGAAATAAAAAACATACCTAATGCAATTGTAAAATACACTGGGTTAGACAAAATTACAATTCATTAAAAATAATACAATTCAATTGAATAATAATTGAATTGTGAGGACAGAATAGGACATAAAAATGCACAAACTCTTCTTTGTTCGTAGTAAGAATAAGCAGGTTCTTAGAGGTGGTCTGTTTTTATTACCTTGTATTCTGTGAATTGCAATGTTAGTATCACTTTGCTCTATTTTCTATATTATTTCTGACGGTGACGGGCTTTTTAAAATCAACTCATATTTTCAAGAATTTTGACGTAAATTTAGTCACTACGTTTTAAGTGTTTGTTATTTTGTATCGTATGATTTTGCGTTTTGGTCGTTACATATCCCGGGTTTATAGACAACAATGGCTTTGAAACTTGGTGCAGTGCAACAATACTTATTTAACTTTGTACACCCATTAAGGTAGCATATTATACCAGCGTCACATATATCGCCCATTTTTAAACCTCCCAGATTTAACAAAAAATCTTAGCGTTCCAAAAAATCCCAAAGAATCCTTGTTTGTCTCCCTTTTGCAAACATTATATACATGCCGCAACGAAATGGCCTATAACTGCTACTACTGCACTCTTACTAACCAGATTATCTCCCATTTCACTCCAACTTTCCAGAAATGATAAAAAAAAACAAAAAAGCGTTGGCTAGGACATTAAGATTGTCTCCGTTTGTCCTGGTCTTCTTCATAAAGGAAATGACTTTTTGTTAGTGTGTGTAGTATGTGACTCTCTATACATGATGCTTTCTTTATCGTTATCCTTACCTCTGAACAAATTGTTTTTCCTTTCTCCCTCTCTCCTCTCTCTCTCTCTCTCATTTCCTTTCTCATCCCCATTCTGCAAAATCGGGTGTCGAGGTGGAGCTTTTACTACATATTACTCTTGCAACTCTGAATACACAAACAAAAAATAAGTACGACAATATTAGCGTGGAAGAAACATAATAATAACAAGAGTATTTAGTATTTGTCATGTCTTTTACTGCCCTTCTGTGACCTAGCCGAATCTAATGACCAAACATTTTGTGGTAATAAACGTTGCTGTGTACTACTTCTTTGCTAGCTACCAACGACATCATCATCATCATCATCATCATTGCCATAGTCGTCACTATACGATCCCGCTACCAAGGCTTACTACGACTACTAATGTAATGAATGTGTGTAACAAGGTTACTAATATTACTTTGTTATTTGCTGCTTCCATGCTTTCCCTTGTCTCTTTCTCGCTATTACCATCCTGTTATGTAACAGGCATACTTAAAAAGGCTTCATTTACACTCGTGGTTACAAAACAAGACGAGAAGAAATAGTGTGACTAGGTACTTCTGTATAGATACACTACTGCACACACTACGCTACCACTAAGCTGGTGCTTTTCCCTCCATTCCGGGGGAAACAAGAGACGCTACAATAGTTATTATTGTAAAGTCAAGTCGTAATCATCCCTAATAACTGTGCCATCCTTAGCCATTTAAATTAATAACAGTTTCAGAGGGCGAGCCCACAACCCATTTTACTTTCAGCTATTATGATAAGCCATTTTCAAGGAAAATCACTTACTCCTCCTTCAACTTTTCTCTTATATATTCTCACACCACTATTTCTCCGAGACGTAGGAACACCCTACACATATGTATACATATTATTCTCTCGGCATTCCACAAGAAAATGCAAACTTCTCTCTAGTCGCTGTCCTCATCGTCCTCGTCGTCGTCGTTTTCGTCGTCACGAATGGGAAGACAACTTTCTCTCCTTCTTTCCCGTCGTCTTCCTTGTTTTAACTTTTTGTCCCTTTTGTTAAGCTGTCGCATCGTATACATAAGCATACAGTTAAGCAACTACGGAAAATGTACATACTATCTAACCTATGCATACTCTCGGAAAGCGGGAAGATACAGGGAGTATTAACTTAAAAAGACAAGAACAAATGGACCTGCACTGGGGAACCAGCATAATCTTAAGACTTACGCAACGCGGGCTATCTCAAGTTTACTATCTCTAGTGTAACTTACACAGCCATCACAATAAAATCACCATCATCATCGCTTTTGATGTTTCAGAAAAAACCTAGTTGAATAGACCATCCCGTGTACTTTTAAACGCTGAAGGACAGGACATCCCCTGCATTAGTCGCCACGGAGCGGTGTGAGAAAGAAAAGAAATTATATGTTGGTATTTTATGGTTGTGTTGCATGAAGTTGAAGTGAATAGGTGTGTGGAGAGAGAGAGAGAAAGAGTGGTGGGAAAGAAGGACCTCATGACAAGGTACTTTGAAAAGAATTTTAAAGAAATGCTGAGGCTCATTTAAATTCTTAGGTGACACTCCAGAGTTCATGATGAAGGGAAATATCTGCATAAAATCGTAATGCTGTATGCATGTTTTGCAAGATGATAAATCTGGATAGAAGATGGCGAGAAAATGCTCTTTCCGTTTTGCTGCATACATTCATGCACACAGATAACATAATGTTAAGCAAAAAGGTAGAAACTGAAAAAAAAGAAAACATTTATGAGACCACTTTGCAGCTCACAACATACCTACACACAAGGTGGTGCGATGTATGAAATAGAATGCACATTATCATATCATCAAGGTTGTATAATTTTTTTATTTGGTAACCTCCATTTTTCAGAGACGTACATCAGCTCTCATATATATACATATATGCGCTCTGTTTACGTGTTACATTGTTGAGATCTAACGATAGGTTTCCGCTTCCAAGGGCTAGCTTCCGTTTAGCACCGTTCAGCACAAGTTCCCGGGTGGAGAAGGCAGAGGATAACGACGAGTACATTTTTGGGTGTAGCTTCCAGCATAACTTACAATTTCCTTTTTGCTGTGCAGCATCTTTCACACTTACATTTACAGAAGAAATGTATGTATGAAGATTAACGAAGGGTCATTGTATCAGCCCTGGGGTATAGACGATATAGAAGGTGGTGTGTACATACACAATGCTGTCTCCTGAATCTGAAATTTTCAGGTAAAGAGAACAAGTTTGTAAATGCAGTGTGGTTAGTTACCAGAAGTGCGAAAAACTGCAAGACCTTGCGGGTAACTAGCAGAGAGCAATGCCCATTAAAAATGCTCCCCACGCAGAGCAAGGTACAGGCAATTTCTCCAATTTCTCTATAAACATTCTCACAATAAGTTGCAATATCCCACACTCACGATCTACACTATGGTCAACCGTCCCACACAAACCAGACGATTATCTAGCTGGCGTGAAGATAGGAGCATGGTACGTTTTACTTCTTCGGTTGTAACCGTATCACGCGTCTTATTGGAATATACGCTGATGTTTCTGGTTCCTGTAGCTGATAAATAGTCAAGGATGAAGTCAACTTTAGACATATGTCGAACAAAGCGGAAATAAAGGACCAAACGGTGATGATGAGAGAGAGATAGTAGGCATAAACGAGTGGCGAGTAGAATACCGAAGCAATGAACATTTATGAAGTGACTTTGTAATATGGTAAAATGAGAGAGTGTTTTACATTTCACACACTTTCTCGTTCCGGTTTACTGCACATGTATAAAAAGGGATAACGTATTACTACTGGGAACTGTTAGTAGCACTATTTTAAAGGATATTTATGCATCACCTTCTTGCCATACATATTATGCTATATTCCCTGGGCACCAGAAAAAAATGCTTCCTACGAGCATTCCCAGGGCTGCCAGTAGTGTTTTTATTAGCAACACTGGTGTAGTTGAATGCACAAGGCGTATACGTTTTGGCATATATATAGGATGTCATCATGATGTAGTGATCTATATTAGTACATAATTCGCTACTGTTTTTTTTCTGCCAGATGGAAGGACAAAGGTACACCAAATGAATAGTGAGAGAAAAGCGTCGGGAGAAATGCTCAGCAGGAGAAAGTCAAGCCTCCGTGGATTTTTATTCAGCTACTACATGAAGCTGGGAAAGAATGTAACAACTACAAGGGTATAGTAGATTTTCGTTTTTACGATGGAGAAAGTAATATGTTGGTTCTGGATGTTCTCCCCTCTCTGTTGGTGTACGTTAAGTGAACTTGGAGAGATACACAAGGTTTTACAAGCTTACAATGTGTGACCTACATGTAGGCATCTCTTGTAGACAAGACATGATTTTGCCAAAAGGGGGTGATTTCTGTTTTATGACGGTCAAAGGAAAGGAGTAACTGTAAGAAAGAATCTGATAGGGATTTTATACACATAGTCGTTAGAGTCAGGATCAGACTCATGCTGATGTTGTGTAGGGAGGTTTGTACATGCATGAACCGTGAGATGAAATGGGGTTGGATGAATTTGTTTTGAAGCACTAAACGCTTTGGTGGAAATTCACTGGGGATTTGGAAACTAGAAATGGGCACATGGAGGGGTGGTAGTAAGAAGAAGACTCCTTGAAATATTCAGGTTACGGGGCCTGGGGAATTGTGTTTTCTGAATTGTGTTAAAATGTAATAATGCGACACGCGACGCCTTCAAAATTTCCAACCTCGAAGTTGTAAGGGCGGTTCTAGCGTAATTATCGGAGAACGCCACAAATGTTTAGACTCAAGAATTTATCAAGGATTTTGGTATTGATCCATTGGAACTGCCTATTTAAATAGTTCACTGAGGGAACATACGATGCTTTCACACGATATACATATGGTTCTGCGGTGAATTCAATCAATAAGTAATGGTTAATTATTATTAATTAAAATATTTTCAAGACGCTATTGTATGCCTGCTAATTTTACAGTAGACTGACTAGTTGTGAATTGATAAAAGTTACTCCGTATTTTTTCATTTATCAATGTAAACACCCCCAAACGGAATCCCCTATGCCTTTTCTGACATAATATTTGTTATTTTTACAACTGATTGTGAGTTTCTTCCATTTCGTGGCTGAAATGAAGGCGCAAAGAAGTATTATCTATTCATGAAATTAAATTATGCTATACATGTTGATGACGACAGCGATTGGATAACAAAGTAAGACGAATACTACGAACGGAATTTGTTTTGAAATCATATACAGGTAGAAAGAAAGCAGTGGAGCAGAAAGGCAAAAAAAATGTTTGCGGGTACTCTGCTACAAGAGAAAGTAATTTTGTGTAACACTTGTAATTCCATCAGCGATGTATCTTCCCATCAAATTTATGCATCCTTCTTACAACGACGATGTGAGCAACTATTTGAACCAGTCTGATTTTGAGTCAGACGAAGATACGAGCCTACCCATGTTTTGGGAGTTGCTGGAAATTTTTTTTACGGAGAACGAGGACAAACCGTGCGTTTTTGAGATGAGTGATGATGGTACTGTTGTGGTTGTACGATGCCGCTGTAATGGTGTATTGGTGGTAGTGAAACGTAAAGATAATGTGACTGATACAGAGAATATTATGTAGTTAACAAGAGAAAATGCAATAACGGTTATGTTCTCTGGAGTAATAGGGGTAATAGCAGTTTTTTTGAGAGTTTTCAATGAAACATCTTTTCTTTGCTGTGGTAGACCATATTACCATCATCAGATACCCNGAGAGTTTTCAATGAAACATCTTTTCTTTGCTGTGGTAGACCATATTACCATCATCAGATACCCCGATACCAGGCTGCATTGTAAAATAAATCTAACCAGATTTCCATACCCATTTACATAAAAAGCGCATGAGTTCTCCTCAGAATTGAATTCAAAGATCAATGTTCTCTTTTTCTTGTGTTATGCACCAAACAGTTTCCTGCTTTGCCATCATCATCGCCATTATAATCATCTCGAATTCATGAAATGGCACACCTGCCAAAAAGTGTAATGTACACAAGCCTTAAAAGAATGGTACTACTCGCATCTTGAGCGCAGACCTCTCTGGTAAAAACGAATATTTAGCAAGAAAGCAAGGGAACTGCAAGTTTAGTAAGTTTCGAAATTAACCCAGCCATGTGGAAGTAACATCGGAAGCAGAAAAATCACCAGCCAACCAAACAAGCAAGCAAACCCTATTATTTTTCCCGTCTCCATTTTTTTTACAAAACAAAATTGCTGTTCAGGTTCTCGCGTCTCTGCGGGTGAATTTCATGCCGTACTGCTACGAAAAATTGGAAATATGACGACGTCGACGACGACAAAAACATGGCGGTGTGTTCGGACGAAAAAAAGCAAATTGAAGTGAAGGATGCTGCTGAAAGTGGTATTAATGGCAGCCAACAAAACACCGCCAATTTACACACAGGTATGATGAAGATGGTGAATGTATATACCCAACCCAAGCTGAAAATGTTTCTGAATGTGAATGTTCTTTCAAGCAAATGACGATGAACAGCATGATAATACGCCTTGAAACAGCCAGTCAACCAACCTGATGCAGTTTTGTAAACCTCTGCACCGTAACTTTAAAGGGAATCTACGCTAGAATGTAATGCAGTTTGAGCGTCTTCCTGCGTTGTGTATGTACGTTGTTTTTGTAGCAGAAGCGGGAAACAGCTCAGTTAACTGCATACAACACCCTTAATTTTTGTTTATACTTTTAGCCAAAAATAGATTTATGAGCGTCTTTTTACGTAGTTTTCTCGGACTTCTTTTGCCAGCGGCATATTGCAATAATAAAAGTACTCAAGGTGGGCATACATTTACTTGCTTTCTAGTTTTAAATGTCATTTTATTTTTGTAATTGTATCTTATATACACAAGTTATTAACATACTTTTATTGTAATATGATAATACATAATCATAATATGAAGCATTTTTTGAAGATTACAGTTTCTCATTTTTCATCATGATTCACCAAGTTAGTGGGGCATATAAACCATTTTATCTTCATTTTCGCGGAAACACGTAAAACACGGGATGTTTACACAGGGAACAGGTATATATATATATATTCATTATTACACGATATACATCTTTTTAGTCCTCATACCAAAAATGGAGAGACAAGTTATCTTGAAGTAACACAATAATACATAATACAATAATAACACGTACATAGTACGCTGGTATACACGCGCAACTCTATTCTTGACGAATTTTAATGTACAAACAAGATTTTTGGTTCAGAAAACGTTTTTTATTCTTTTCTGTTATTTTATAATAAATAATTTCATTTCTCAATGCTATTTACACATTTTCTTTATTTTACAAATTGTACACACACGGCATATTGTAACTCACATTGTTCAACTAGAAAATACAAAGTTAGGTTGGCTAATATATTCAGCATTTAAATAGCAGCAGCGGTGGAAGGGTATTACGAGGGAGAAAAAATCTCTTACCATTGTCACTACAACAAAACGCGTCATCATCACACCATTATTTTTACATTAGTTATGCATAAACGCACATAATAAGCTTTTTTCTTGGAAGCTTCTCATCCCTCTACGCTTTTTTTTTACACATTAGAGCTTCTTCCTTTTCACCGCCGAAAGTCAACTTATCATTGTACTTTATACAGAGAGGATGATACGTTAAGTTAATTTTTTTTATATTTATGTCATATACACACCTATAAACTACACAACATATTCAACATAAGTACGTACGTACATATATATAATATATACACATTGTACATGTAAGTGGTATATACACTACTACCTACAATTTACCTCTACGATACGATACACTTACAAATTCATGAAGATCCGAAAATCATGCATTTGAATAGGATTTGGAGTACGAATACGATTGTTGTGAAACGCATTATCATAACGATGTTTACCGGTATGCTACACCACCATATAATATATATTGTACGCTATCTCAATCGAAAGATCAGGCTTGTAACTGTAGATAGGTATATAACTGCATGTAGTATGTACAATCTAGAGTTATTTCTTGGTAAATCTTAAAAATAAGAGAAGCACTGCTATATACATGTTTTTAGTATGTACATTTATTTGATATTTACAAACGTAATTACTTTCACACCCACACATTTCTACAGAATAATAAGGATAAGCCGTATTACACTTGACATTTATATTTTAGTATGTTTTATTGACTTTTCTATCAAAAGGAATAATTTGACATCTCAGTACCACATAAAATACCTGGTTGGTTTGGATGTAGTATAGTATTAGCCGATAATTATATTTTTAAGAGAGCAAGTTATTTTCTTATGGGGTAACTAATAATTACGCGCAGTTATTAATTTTGTCCTCGCGTCTTCTCGCAGTTGTTTTAATACCTATTCAGAAGTGAAGAAAAGCAGTACTAGGAATTATGTATGATGTAAAGCTTTTCCGAGTAAATTAATTTGGCTTATATTTTTGATTGCTAGAATTATCTACTCAAAAATACATTTACCTTACTTTGGTATAGGAAAACTGGAAAAAATTTATAAACATATCCTGTGCCTTATTGTTCCGTTATTTACTTTTTTTTCTTTGTTTCACTTTAATATACAAACTATATAATTTCAGGATGTAATCTTATGAGTGACCCAACTGATTTCAGAAGGAGTAATCTTTTCACGGTAAAGAAATGGTAGTCATATTCTAAATTTTACTTTTTTTATAATGAACAATTTATATGAGGTTTGAAACGTGTAAAAGTCATACACTAATGTTTTCAAAATTATAGTTCATCTTACAGTTTTATTTGGCAATAAAAATAGAAATTAGTCTAGAGCAGATCACTCTTCTTATTAAAACATTTCCATATATGTGCTTATATATTATGATAGCGATAAATAACCGGGTTGCCACACACTGTCCCACTGCTACTTTTTCATGAGTTGTGTTGTGAGGTTACTTTCACTGGAAACTTCTGTATGCTTTGACTCTTTCACAGTTTTTTCAATGGTTCGAAAACCGCCATTTTTATAGTCAACATCATAAGCGCAGAAATAGAGATGTGAAAAGTGATGAACTTTCTTTCAAAATACAAAGGCAGAATCAGAATGTTCTTTAATGTAAAGGTCATGTTAAAGTTCAATAATGAATGGGTATAGGAGAATCTGTGACTTATCGTGATTAGATGATCAATACAACATTTGGCATTATTAGCTCAAAGGATTCCAACTCACAGCAAAATTATAAGCTAAAAGGTTTGCCGTGAAAGATGAAACTGTTCTGTAATGCATATAGCAAATGGGAAAATTCGAACCCATAAAAATGTCACCAGTCACCGGTATGCACTCTCATCAGGATATTTTGCCTTTTCATTAGAAACGGAAAGTCTTTCAGGTTTGTACTGATTTTAAGGAGCGAAATAATCGGATTCCCTATAATAACCTTTTCAAAGAAAGTTACTTTTTCTTCAACGGTTGACTTTCCTCTGTATGAGCCAGGAACTGCTGATGAGAAGAGTGTGATTTCCCCTTTTCTCATCGTATCGTTATCTTCTCTTTTCTCAGAATCGGTATAAGTTTTTCTTGATTAAACCATAGACATGTAGTACGAACAAAAAGTTCTACTTCCAAACACACACACACACACACACACACACACACACCCTCTTTCTCTCGTCTTATCCTGCTTCCCGGCATTTTGATTCCTTTGATAGAACGCATCGCCTTGATTTGATTATACGGAACGACTCCAAAGGATTCTTAAGTTGGTGTCTTTTTATGTAATTAATTAAACAAAAAAGAATGAAAGTTGCATTGCTGCATCTTCTCTTTCATCTGACGATGACAAAGTTCACTATATTTAGGGGTCTGATTTCGAAAGTGCAACGTTCCGGAATAAAATGAAACGGTGACTCGCACCAGAGGAGAACCGTTCAAACTTTGAATGCTCCTGAGCAGAGTTAATGACGATGCAAATATTTTTATGTCTATTTATGTCTAAGGTACCCTAATTCCCCTCTATCATTGGCTAATGTGACACGAATGCACTTTACCAATTTAGTTACTTTAAAAATATGAAAATAAAATATTTCCAAAAAGGCCTAAAATCGCTGGTTTTAATAAAAACATAACATGTTATACAACATAATATATAACTGAGAATTTAAGAAACGTTCATTTTATAAGCGTAAACATGATTTAAAAATAAATTAAACAATTGCCCAAAAAACTGCACAAAATGAAAGAATAATGACATTTCCCCAGCGGAGACAAAACAACAAGCGCGACGTTCAATGTCCTTTCCCCTCTCTTTGTTGTACACTTTCTGTGTGTGTATGTGTGTTTGTAAGTAGCGCGTTGTAATCTCATCAAGATTTCGCAATTGCACAAAGGCAATGGCACGTAACGCATGTGGCAGTAATGTTGGAAGATAAGTGTAAGTGCGGCAATAACAATGGTCATTGGAACGTTAGGCAGAAGGAGTAAAGAGAATAATAACCGCGGATAGATTCCGTCACTCCTTCTTCCTCCAACACACATCAATGTTACAAAAGCGTACTCTCTGAGTGGGTTCACTGTACACTCCAGCAGAAAAGAAGAAGTAAACAGTGTGTAAGAGAAACACAGCTTTCTTTTTTCTTCTCCCCTGCAATTACATTTATTCCGTCAATAATATTTCGCTTTATTCCTTTCTATTGCTCTTCAAGCGCTATCCTCTCTATCCTTTTTTCTCTTTCTTTCTTTATAGTTCAATCCCCAGCTATTCTTTCTCTTACTTTTTTTTATCTTTTTCTCTCCCTCTTTTCCAAATAATATCTTTTTTTCCGCCCCTGCATTTCTATAATAATATTTTTCAGAATCAGAATTGTCTGCGAGTTTCTTTTCTTTCAGAGAAATGTTTTTCTACTTCCCTTGACCAAAGTTTGTTTGAAAGGATGATCATATTAAGTATAAAAGTAAGAATACCAGGGTCTTGGCCCCTCTAGAATTTCCTTTTTTTCGTTTTTCCTCTAACCCATCATCCTGCATGATCACTTTGATGGCGGAAAGAATGACACTTATCCTTGTCTTCAAATGCTACCGTTGGGGCACCATAAAGTGATCTAAGGAAAACTAGCGGTGACATGCATACCTTTATACAATGTACAATGCAGCATATCAGAAACTTATCACTGAGCCGTGACACATCCGCTGTAAGCTCCCCGTAATAATAATAGTAATAAGTAACTGTCTATAAATAGAAATACATAGATAGATACTGTATATAATACATTTTCCAAAATCCGACATATGCATTCACATAGTTTGTGTAGAGCGTTTTGGTATAGCCAGTGTACGTTTCTGCTTCGTTAAAAAACGCCGACAGAATTTGCATTGAATTTTCACGTTTCTCTATTCTCTACCTATGCTATTCTTTCTTTTCCCTACAAACCCCTTAAGCTTATATTATCCGAAGCTCAAATATGTACACACATATCTTGTCCAAAAGGTAGTACAGTAATAGGAAAAGAAGAAGCTCACTAGAAAACTCATCCTCGTTTATTTGTTGTCTATAAAATGCGTACATTGTAGTACATAGACATGCGGCAGAGGAAGCTGATGAAGAGAAAGCATCTCCCCTTGAGAAATAAAAAACCGACAAACAAAAACATATACGTTTACATACATACCCATACACTAAGCAAACTTATGACCACGCTCCTTTATAACAGCGCTACTACTTCTCGCCTCTAGTGCTCGTCAACAAATACATTTTTCCTCTTCATCTCCAAACGACTTTGTTCTTCTCCTACCAAAAATACACCTTATATCATCTCGCATACCGGAACATACACGTTCAAACGTCTATAATAATTTTCTCGTATTGTAAAGTGCTTCTCCCTACGAAAATTTGGATGAAAAAAGAATTTGGATAGGGCAGAGGCTAAAAAAGGGATAACATGCACATAATTCTGTATATGCACATATCTGCATACGGCATCCACGCACAACAACATATCTATTCTTGATTTCCTCTAATGTTTCCAGACTATTGCCAAAGTAAGTGTATGGCTAGGTGAAATACACAATTTCATTCATCCACACAAACACACACGACTTACTCTTGAGACAAGCATGATGACATGATACTTCAAGTAAGATTTGGATTTCATACAGATGAACCCATTGAATTGCATGAAGTAATCGTAACCGAAATAGCAACAGCGTCATTATTGCTCCCAGCATAGTAGTGGTAGTTGTTGTTTAGCTGCAAGTTGTTTGTCGGCAGTTGTTTCCCTGCTTTCCCTTTACTTTTACTCAAACTATCATGTTATCGACAACTCACTACTAATTCATGTTCCTATTTCTTCAGGTCTACTTTCATTTTGTGCAGGGAGTCGTATATGTACATAACTAGGTACATACCATAGGCACCATCGGCCGTTTCTTCTCTGCGCGCTAAGCTTCCTTTTTCAGCTTTGTTAAACCTCCATTTCATCTCTCTCTCTATTTGATTCCGTCGACAAAATCTTTAGTTTAGTCACTGCACAGAATACTCACTACCCAATTTCATTTGTGTGCATGTTTTCCACTTTGCATCTCCGTCTTCACATGTATACACACACACACACCTCTCCCTACTTTCTTTCTCAGTGCAGGCATGTGTTATTGTTGTTACTGCCTGTTGGTATTTTCAATGTTTGCTCGACTATATGTAGTTATCTTACGTGATTGAGCAAGTTTAAAACTGCTGAAAGGAGAAAACCGCAGTTGAAGCTCGACAACTCACAGGATGACGACGACGACAACGATGATGATCATCACCATTTTGGTATGTATGATGAGAAACACATCACCATTTTATTCTCTACCTAACAACATTTCATAGACCCTCTAAACGAATCTTGTGTACATACATACCACTATATTTCTCTTGCTTCTACTGCATTCTTCTGCATGATGATGACAACCCACTTTCTCTTCTCCTGGCGTGCCCTTCTTTTCCCTATATGCGTGTATGTTGGTAGCGGTAATAGTAATAATAGTAATAATAATACCAAAAATGTATTATTGCATCCCAGTAAGTAAGAGTGTAGTAGAATATTTAGAGCTGTATTGTGTTATTACACGCGAGTTTGAGAAATTCAGCGTTTGCTACTGCCACTCTGCTCCTCTGCTTTTTCTACAGCGATGGCAATAACATTTAAAAAATGCGGAGCGGAGAAGTTGAAGAAAAAGATGCATGAATGCACCATTATGGTATGTTATGAAGAGAGACAACGCGCGAGTATGAGAAAACAGACAAACATACAACATAGTATACAACATGAGAAGTAATATCCTTTTCATCGGGCTACTGGGACTCCACCAGTGTGCCATAATGCGCTATATTAATCCAATGATGTATGTCCGCAATGTAACCTGTTATTATCTTGAAGAAGACAAGGAAAGATGATGACGATGTCGACGCCGACGACAAAGATGATCATCGCGATGATCATAATACTGTATAACATTAATATAGTGACGTCGTATTTCACGAGAGATGGAAAATAAAGAAAATGTTCCTGGGGTAATAATAATGAGTAGTAGTAGCAGCAGTAGCAACGTGAGTAGTAGTACTCTAACTAATGGTGTGGTACTACTACACAGTAATCATAACGCATATGAATATGTGAAATCGCACAAAACTGTTTATTTGAAAAGCATGATGATTGTATACTCGTTTTGGGGGTGCTAAAACAGAGATGGCTATACTCACTTTTGTTTATGCAGCCTTTCTTCTGTGGCGAAATGATGAGCAATGAATGCTGCCAACATGATAGGAAAGCAGTACACACTATACCCTCGGTGATGGTGTTGCCTCTCAAATAACCTTTTAATCTTTTCCCATTTCAAGAGGAAGTAACCCTGAACACTAAACGTGTGTAGCAGCGATATCAGAGAGCATACACGTACATGTACTTAAATTTTATACGTACATAGAATATTATTATTACTATTACTATTGTGCGGTGGTACGTGGGTGGGTGATGATGGTGGATCACTACGGCAAAGATATGATACTAGAGAGAAAAAAGGTAAACTATTTACACGTTCAAGTACTTTTAGTACTTTTGTTCATTGTGACGATGTCCCTAAGATTTGCAATCAATAAGTTACGACGATACGGAAGAAAAGACAATGAATCAATAAATGTCGAATACGTGACAAATTGACTAACAAAAAATAAAACATGTAGTGGCATTTCCTACAGAAGAATAAAAACCCGTATGAATGAAATCTAATAATGCAAACTTACGCATTTAAAATGTCAAGTGAAATTATGTCGATACAATACAAGTTTGTGATGACTTGTTTTCCTTATAGATAAAATCTTACCTATATATATTTTCCCAATAACGATAATAATAATAGTAGTACCGTAATTAAAAGGATATATCTCGCTTACTGTAAATATTTATAACACCCGTTTTTTTGTCCCTGGCATCAGTAGAAAAATCATTTACTATTCATCTACATACAACTACTTCTATTTGTGTAGAAGACATTGGATTTAATAGCCATTTTCTGTTAGCCATATTTTCAACGAAATAATATTTTTATTCAGAATCTACACTAAAAATTTGTTAAATGAGATACTTAACATACAAAGTGTGTTAGTCGGTACGGTATCATTTTCAACTAAACACAAGAGAAAACAGAACTCGCGTCAGTTCTGCGGCTATTTTTTAAAAGATAACTTTCCCTTTTGTAGTCACTGCAATTGGTAGTTCACGGAATAACATGGTATGGTGTTGCAGCTTGATCGGAGAACAGGAAAGGAGTATCTCTGGAGAATGTTTTACATCGCTCTATTGATTTCAGTAGAATCTTTGATGGATACATATTTTATCTTCAATTAATATTAATGCTCTATAAACTCTACTATTATACTGTTCATCGACACTATGCTGACCTTACAATAAGCTATACTTTGAAAGCTGTAGATTTACAATAGATAATATATACATTTGTTCAAATATTCACTCAGTATACAATATTCTATATATGTTTCTCTTATATATAGCATGTATGTTATTAGAAAAAGGTTTTTAAAGATGTACCTGAAGACGATGAAAGCAGCAAGGCTTAGAAATGGAGTAGAGTTGTTGTAGTTTGGAGTGGTAGAGAGCTGAGGAAGAGGATATCTGAAAAAAGTCTCTCTCTGCGAGAAAATGGAATTAGACGCAGCTTTCTGGCAGTTGATTGGATGCAAGTTGTTGGCCGATTAGTCTAGTATCAATGTTGACAACGATCGTGGAGGATTTTCCATGAAAGCTAGTCGAAGAAGAACTCACCATGGGTCTGGGTTGCTGTTGTTGCCTTTGCTGTGTATTGTGTCAATGCACCCCCAAAGTCAATGGCAGGAAAAGGGAGAAAAATGTCGACACGAAAGAATGTAAAAAACAGACAGAAAAGAGATTTATTTCATTAATGAAGTCAGGAATAAAACCTCTGAAAAACAATGTGTACCCGATATATTGTATTACCATCAAATGTATAAGTTTCACAGCGAGAGAACGAGAAACGATATTATTATGGAATGTCTGTGAAAATATTTCTGACCATTGGTATGAATGTTGTTGTGTGTACTTATGTAAACCTGCAGATAACAAGGTTTGGTATAATGAAGAGAATTTACCTAACTGTGCGTAATATGGCATTTATTCTTACGCTTTTCGCCGATTTGGCTTACAGTATGTTTTAGATTGCGGATTTATTTGAACAAGAGAAATGTCACATCGATCCTATTACACAACAAATCCCAGTCTAAAGGCACCCACTCTCTGTTCTACCAAAATAATATCTCGCTATTCAACACTCTTGATACAATCTCTTTGTCTGCGAAATACTACGTATGATAATACTCCCGTATTAACGATGAGAGAGAGAGAGAATGAGCTAGAGAGGGTTGTGTTTGGCAAAAGAATTTTTGGAGAGTATTACTACCGGTCAAACGGGAGGAGAAACAGAGAAAATCAAACTACTCAACCATGCTACCCATATCATCATCAGCAGCAACGGCGGTTATAGCTTTTCACAGAAAAGTTTGCTAACTTCATTGAGACAACTTCATAGAACAAGTTCGTTATTTTGCCAATATTATGGTCGGATCTGATAGGAAAATTTGTATATTGACATCACGGCTATCAAATTACTGTGCACTAGTGTTGATATATTGGAGCTGTGTATTTGAATCACTCTATTTTCTCTCTCCCTCTCTCCCTCACTCCTTTCCCCACTTTCACTGGTCCTTTATCTATTATTGTTTCTCTGCGTATCAAAATACGTGGTATTTCAACCCGATCGTTTTTCCAAAGTTACCATCACTCCAAGTGGAAACATACAAACAAACCGGTTTGGCTCCACTCACAGTGACTGATTCTGTGCAAACACCCTCTACAAACAGAGGACATAATACACCTATTCCTGGGAAAGTCCTGTCCTTCTCATTGAATGATGACAATATCTGTTTCCATTCTGGGTGCTTCATTATTGTATTTTTCAATAAAAGTGTGCTAGCTCGTTGAAGCAGTCGAGAAGTTAACCTAAAACATTACACCGGCGATTCTACGCAGTTTACTATATATATTGTATGCCCCTGCTTCCCTGGCATTTGAAACATATAAATGACTTGTCTAATATGCGCTTTTGCGTTTTATTCCTTATAAATGCATACCGATATATTATGTTACGTGATACTATGCTGATATTGGTATTTCTGATAGTCCTTTCCCATTATTCAGAAAACAAAACGTTTTATACCTAGTAATCTTTTTACTATTTGTCTCCATACTACAAACTTGTTGTGTGGGTATAAATACCGAGCTTCAACCACGCAACTTTAGGATTTATGCAATTTGGTTGGTAATCCTGTAAAACGGTTAAAGGTTTAACGGGGAAAGAGAATATGTGTATTGAATGTACATCTACTTTTGATGCATTCAACCATCCACAAAAACTTTGTTGATGTCGCTGTGTGTTGTTAATCGTCCTCCTAGTTTCTAAACAGATTTTACTAAACTATTTCAGTATGTCGAAGTGGCTGTGCAGTTTCCTACTTGTACAAGTTTTCAATGAAAATGAGATATTTACGAGGAGTTCTCGTACTGCAAGCTGTCATTGATTAAAAGAGTTCATTTCGTTGTGGTCTACCCAGACATCAGTAAAAGGACTGAGCAACTCGGCAATCCTCCGACGACAACCTGATTAATAATACGATTAGACCACTACCCCTCTTTTGGTGTACAAACATTGTAGTATGATGTTTGGGCGGCTCTTGCTTTTTTCTATAAAACGACGGGTGGCAAAATAGCCGCAATTGCTTTTTTCGGAGCAACGATCCTCCCTCTCTTTTTGAGCGCGGACAAATTCTTCCTTTTGGTAGATATTAATGACGCGGTTTTCGGATGTTTTGAGGAAATCGTTAATTTTCCCATCATTCACATACCATGAAATACTCGTTGTATCTAGAGATGCTTGCAACTACATTTTATATCCTTGCGTACGTACTCACTTTTTAATTTCTTCACGCGTTCATCACAAATTCTACTGCCGAAAAATTACAACTTGGTATGTGCAGGTGAGTGAGTACAGCAGACTACTTACAGTTAAAAAAGGTATCATAATTTTTTCAAAATATCGAAGTACCTGACCACTACTATCTTCTTTGGTTGTTATTTCTTCAAAATAAGTAGCTGCAGAAATATAGCATTTTTTTAGACGCTGCTTACTCTACATCGTACTCTAACCACCAATGCTTCTGTAATGGGGTGTATTATTATATATGTCGCAACTAAAAACAAAATTAATGTTCTACATTAAATACGGCCGCTAAATAGTAGTAAAAATGGTCAGCAAAAGTAGTAGTATTTTGAGCGTACACCACATTTGTATACTAGACGGTTTGCACCGAGATGTGCAAACGTACTGTAAGTTTTTTAAAAGATTTTAAGGATTTGCTACAAATTAGCGTTGCAGCACAACATCAGTAGTAGTAGCATTAATATGATTATATATATGGGATACAGTCAGTAGTCAGTCTTTCTGTATTTTTTTCAAAATCTACTCAAAATCTCGGTTTCGTGTCCACGTTTGCATTGTTTCATGGAAATGTGTTTTGTTTGCCCAAATGTACAAAATGTGCGGAAAAAAGTGTGTTGTTACAAATAGAGAAAACACTGCGAGCTACAATATAGGTAATTACTATAAAACATTCTTTAAAATGTTACAATTATTGCAAATGATTATGTTACGTATGTAGTTGTAGCTATGGCAGTTGGAGTAGAGTAGGAGTAGTGCACATTATAGTGTTGAATATATAGCAAAGATGAGAGTATATATATATCGACTTAGTAAAAAATAGAAGTAATTGTAAGATTTCGTTAAACTGGAATAATGTAAATAGTGGTAAAAAATGTAAAGTTTGTGTAGTATTGTTATGAAGAGAGATTTTAAAGTAAGATACTACAAAAGTTTTTTTTTGTCTGAGAATGTACCAAAGTATCAGGTTTGGTAGAGGTGTGTAGTAATGCATATCGGGCTCAAGGGTGTAAAGTGAATTACTTGTAGAGAGTTGATGTAATTTGTCTTCTTACTTTTAGTTTGATTTACTGTAGGGAACGCGAGTAAAAGTAGTAGCACATGTAGCATTTTTTTTAGCGGCGGAAGTAGTATTTTAGTTAGTGTGAGGATATAGGCATACCTTAAGTCCCAACCCATTAGGTTTCCCCCTAAAAGTGGCGTAATTAGGTAGCCCTTGTGAGTACGGGTCATCCATTGCCATGGTGGGACATGGTGGAGGCATGGAAGAAATTGGTAAGTCGGGATCCATGGGTCGGAGCGGGATTTTTTCTGTTGTTGGCCCCGGCACGTACCGTTGATTAATCTCACCATTACTCAGCCTTGAATACACAGAGCCCATTGCTGCGGCTTTGACTGTGGAAGGGAAATTATTACAACAATTGCACAACAAAACTTTCTTTCCTTCTGGTGGAGTTCGAGTAGTAGAAACAATGATGGGGCTCTGGTGACCAAAACCATAAGCCACAATTTCAAATCTGCACGGCTAAAAAAAAGCTAAAAGCTTAAGAGAGAGAGAGAGTAAAAATGCATGTACGTAGTGAAGTAATGCGAAAAATTAGGACACAAATTGAAACGTTTTTCTACCGACTTAATTTACTTGAAAACATAGGAATTAAAAAGCAAACTACAAGATTAATCCTGGCATCCTCAAAGCCCTCAAAAATATAAAGCTTATAAGTGACTTTCTACATGAAGCAAAAAATGGAAATGCAGTAGCAGTTGTCGTAGTGCACCAAACTGAAACGAGAGGTTAAAATGTTGACGGGTGTTTTTTGTTGCTGCCAGTCAAACTACTTATATCATTACGACATCATCATGCAACATACATTGTACTACATGCACATACTCAAGCAGAGAGCAGCAAATACACAGAGAGCAGTCAACTGATATAGCATCGAAGAAGAAAAAAGTTGAAAGCGGAATTACATGCAACCCTCGTCATCGTACACGTAATTGGAGGCTTTTGTTAGCATTTCCCTAAAAAAAATTCCGTATATGGGCTACAACGCATAGAGACTATGTCTTTTCACAAAACAAGATATTTCCTAGTATTTTCCCCTCAAAAATATCCGCTTGCTTGTAACAAGTCGTTCTCTACAATTAATTAAACACGGTTCACGAAACTAATTTGAATGAATATAAAATGAATACGGTATCTGTAAATTGGAAACTTTTTTGAATGCTAAACAGAGCTGCTGTTTGATTGCTCGCAACAAAATTACAGAGGCAGTCAGTATTTCTCAAGGAGGCAGAAATGTCATTTTGCGGCCTTTGGAGATTTTTTTTTCTCTCTCACGCAGACAAAACGCCCCTTGAAAAAGATTTCCACAAGAGTTTGTTATTTCATTAGTCGTTGTGGTTACAAAAATTATTAATCTGAAAGATTATTGAAAGATTACAAGTATTTTGGACGGGTGTTGTATGCGTGATTCTCTGCTGTAATTAATGTGCCACCGAAACCAGTCAAGCTTTTACCACGCAATTTAATATCCCGCATTGCTCATCCCTGCTTTCAATTTCCTCTTTTGTGGAGAGAAACATGACAAAATTAAAATGGTACACTTGTATAACCACAGGAAATTTGGTTTCTTTAAAAGCAATAATAAGACTTCACCCCACGCATGTATGTATGCATGCATGCATGGAACACATTTTGAGAAAAGGGGTAGTATTTTCAATTTAAGAGCAGAACAGTGAGGAGTACACTGCTGCACATTCTATTTTCTCGGCAAAAGGTCTGATTCCTATCTCAAAGCACAGGGTTTCTCCAGAATACTGCGGTGGGAAGTTTCCACTGGAAACGAGGATATTACGTACGTTAAGTGTGTTGCTGGTAGCTGCGTGGACAAAAAGGTAACGAAGCATATAATTTGTCACCCCTGTTCTCTTCCCTAAAAGCAGCAGCAACAGCAGCAGGAATAACAGCAACATTGTCATCATTCCCAACACACATTTACCGCCTTTCACATTGATTGAATTACACGAAGAGGACGACAAGGAAAAGAGAACACATAATAGAAAACATATTAAATGCACATTTCACGTCTCACACAATAAGACAGATGGAACTGATAAAGGACACACATAAAGCTTTCATCATGCACATTATGCACACACACAGAGAAAAATACTCAGAAAAAAGTACGTAAGACATTAAGTAAACAGAGATAATCATTAAGACTCGGTACCGATCACAAGTCACTTTGAAATAACAACAATAATAAGAAGAACAATAGACAATAACGAACGGGAACACACATACATACACACGGTATACATACGTACAAGTACATACACGAAACGGATTCAATTATAAGAACAGATATAGATAGAGATATATACAAACCTAAATGGTATTTAAGATAGAAATATGGTATGTGAAGGTAATAAAGTAGAACGAAATTAAACGAGCGATATATATGACACATAATATATAAAAGTATCGGGGAAACGCAATAATGAAATGACACAGAAGACGGCGACAGCGGCGTCAGCACAAAATAATAATAATAATAATGCGAATGCGACAGTAAAAGGGACAGGGGTGGATAGTGGATAGAGATATAAAAGATAGCTAGCTACAACATTGAGGAAAAGAAAGCACACGTACCATTTTTTGACGTAGGGATTAAGTCTGGATCCCCATCTTCGTCAAAGTCGCCTGTGCCAGTAAATGGGATTTCCATTCCCGGATTGCCAGGCTTCTTTGTTGAATCATTGCGGTAGAGACCTTCCCCATTGACAGAACCCCGGTGCGTGGAACCAAACTCTCGACTGTACGACTTCTCAATTTCCCCACTCCCGATAGGATGTCGTATTCGGTGGACGATGAACGCAATTAGTGACACGACACCGAGAATAATGGCAGATCCAGCACCGATTATAATCGCAATCGTTGTCTTTTCTAAATCTCGAACTTTGGCTGTGGAAGGAGAAAAGAGGAACACATTTATACGGCGATACAAATTTTACAAAATCCCCGGCCATAATAGTGCAAGGAGGTTAAATGTTAAAGGATGTTGTAAAACATTCATGGCGTATGTCGACCTTAAGCATCAAATTTTTGTTTTATTATTTAGCTCCTGCTTGCTTTCACCTTTCCTTCACCTTTTGTTTTGTTAATGAAAAAATTCACTATGGGTTCTTTTGAATTAGAGATGATCACTGATGAAATGACTCAACAGAATTTACACCAAACATCCCGTACAATACAGGTTGCAGGGTCACTGTACTTTCTACGCTAAAATATGTTTACACTATAGCCAACCGCTCCTTGCAACCGCCTATATAATATTTAATCGTATGTTTCCACCGTTTAAATATTAAAATAGATTTTTATGCAAATAGACATCCAATTTCTCTGAGTTAATAATACCTTCACATCTAAAACGACGTCTTCATTATAGGAAATACACCCTGCACGTTTATTCCTTCTCTTGTCCACGTATCCCCTGTAAAAGATGTTACATCCATCGCCACTACGGAGGTAACTGTTTTCAAACATTTTACATTCCCCTCCTAATCAACAACACTTTGTAGCAGGGTTTAATGAAACGGTGATATTTACAAAACTAATGCCCTCACTAATTGAATCGCGGTAAATGTTTCTTTGCCGTGCTCTTAATTACAGACTTTATGTACATTCAAGTCATTCCACTCCGCCAGCACCACACTTTTCTAAAATTTCGGGGTGATAAAAGTACAACATATTAAATGTCAGTTAGACAGGGTTTTTATGTACTGTAATATGTGTACCGTCAGTACCATGATTGCAGAACAAAGTACAACCCGCCAAGGAAGTCCCTTTTAAATGTGTAGAATGAGAGGGAATTTCGCCAAATAAACATGAAATATCCACTACTGCACGCGTATTTGGGAAAATTTTCCACTCTTGATACCACGAACATGTGAGTTTTTTCATTTAACTTCTGCGAAGGAAGAAGTAGATTCCATTACAACAAATCAAATATAAGCACACATCTATAAACAAACTGACTTGTGATGTGTATAGGTATAGTGTATGCACCTTAAAATTTAAAAAAAAACAAAATAAAAAAGCAATGAACTACGTACGTTTTCTTTGAATTTGGGGAAGCATGCTCAAAGAAGGAACCACTGTTTGATATGTATTATGAAGTAAATGAGCGACACGTATTATTACTTAGGTATTTGCACGTTTTCCTTTTGTACTTTGTTCAACATGTGTACTTCGGTTAGTTACCATTTTATGGGTCCGCCCACCCAGGTGCATGTACGCGGCAGTCACAGGGGTTCCACGCACACGCGGTATTAGTAAAAACATTATGATTTACCAGAGGTGGTTTTAAGGAATTTATCAGTGTGTAAATAAAAAATCGTGCGTATTTTAACTTAATAAATTTCTTCATATGGGTTAAAAATCGATACGCAATGTCGTGGGATCAAAATATACCTTGGTTTAAAAAAGCAATTCATCAAACATCATTTTCCAGTTTATGAAAATTTAGAGGTATAATGAAAGTGCACCTTTCAACGAACTCTCACGTAAAATGATTGAAGGGACGAGAGAAAGGAGAAAGTGAGATAGCTTGCGAGAAGTGAGGGAGAAAATGAGAGAAAAACGTGCAAAGGAAAAGGTTGAATAAACAAACAAAATGAAAAGGGCGAAAATGAAGATTTTTTCTTGGTATTTCTTACTACAAACTTCTGGAAAAAAAATTGGAGCATTTTTTTCATACAAAACTGGAACGTGAACTTTCCTTCTCGTTTTGCAGAAAACGAAAGGAGTTTTTCCTCTGTGCAAATGTTAGGCTCCCTCAACTTTCAGTGTAACAATTACGCTCATAAAAGTCATTTTCACTTTCCCTTGCCTTTTCTTTGTCCGTTTGCACCCATGACTTAAAACGTGTTAGCGGGGGTTTTCGTTTTTATAACTTTTTTTTACTAGCTGTTCTAGTGTGGTACTGATTTCGGCGAATGTTTTTGCGAGTTGGTCAAATACAATAATCTTGTTACTAATGTGCCAACTGAACAGTATATGCATGTAGCAATATCACAGAGAAAGTTATTTTCACTTGCATTCAAAGAAAAACAGTAATTGTTAGTTTTTTTGCCGATATTCATTAAAATCACATAAACGTGTTCAGTAAATCTTGTAACCACATATATAGCTTCCAGCATTTTTTATATCACGACACGGTCATTGAGCAAATTCGCGGAACAGAAGTTCCTTCCATCGCTCCCTTTTTAGTGTAGTCACATATTGCTCTTTATTTGGTATGTAATAATACACTCAATACTAATAATAATCGTAATAATAATAATAATGTGTTATAGAATTCACATGAATGGAAGCTAAAGTTAGATCACGGTCGATCATAGATGACATTACTATAGGTGCCCCAAGCCAAGCTCAAAACCACTCGATTTGAATATAGAATAAGGAGAGCTGATTCAGATGGAAAGTTAATTCTCTTTCGCTCTCTCTCTCTCTTTCTCTCTTCTTCCCCGTTTCTCTTTCTGATGATAACATGCAGCCGAAATGGGGTTGTAAATCTCGTGATTATTATACCTCCGACTGCCGCCATACGAAATCCAAACCTAACCCACTCAATCGCCTAACCACCACATAATGCTACCGCAGCAGCCAACCCAGCAAATCAAGCAAAATTGGAGGAAAAGTAAAAGAAAGTTTATAAAAAATGGTTGTTTGCTAGGATTGGGAAATTGTGTACGCATATTATTGCCTAAACCACAGCACACGGTACTAAATATACCATATGTTATTATTACACGTTTATACAAGTTTGCATATAGAGAGAAATGTATATAGTTTGGTTGTTCATATCGAAGCATAAGAATAATCCACGAAAAAGTATTTATAGACCCATTACAACAATAAATGAAACTACGATGGCATGCAAAACAAAGCAGTGGTAGATTTTTTTCCTTGGGTTTTTGCTCGCTCACTGTATTATTCTCTGCTCTCAAAGAAAATAAAAAATAACAACGTAACGAAATGGGGAAAGAGCGAGAGGAAAAATAGTAACATAACGAAGTGGTTCAATTTTGTACTGAGCTAGGGCACACCGACCGACAGCAACCGCTATAGGCACTATACCTAAGCCATTTCCCTGAGAACAGGAGAGAGAGGGAGAGAGAGAGAGAGAGAGAAGGAGAATGGGAAAATGCGAGAAAATAAGTCTACGAGATTGTTTTTATTTCCGTAATGATACACGTCATTCGATACAATCCAATTGGAATACCAACCCGACTACTACTGGTATGTACGCGTACACATTCATGTGGCAAGATCGTAACTTGTTATGTTTGTGATTTCAATTCAAGTTCTATATTATTCTCTTAGGAAAAAGTAAGCATTTCTCCCTACTAGCTTAATGCCATGTCGGTGGATGGCGACGGGGATGTGTCCATATAAACTTATGTAGTCTCTCGACTACAACGACTACGACTCTATTCAACAAATTCAAATAAATAGACTTGCCTGTGCAGGAGTCGTGGTGCACAACACAAGCAAATGTAGCAGTCAGTAAATGAGAATTTCTATTTTCAAAAGAATCACGCATAAATACATCTAATCCGAGCAGACACGCGCGTATGTGCCTTTAATATTGCAGATTGTGCTGCCATAGTATTATTGCTAGTCTTGAAAGGTATCCACAATCACACCGTTGACAATGAGCAGGAGGAGCAAATATACAATACAGCGACAACCTATTTACCTTGTGAAGCTAACATGACAATAAGCGCATACGAAACGATATCTTTCACACAACCTGAACACATCGACATCGCAAAGAGCAAACAGCGACATTCTAGTGTAAGTATCTCCTGTACATACATACAAATATAAAAGGGTAGTCCGCCATCAATGAATATTGCGAATACCAACGTATGCAAGCCCTTTAGAAGCAATTTCGTTAGATGATGTGAAATCCCTCAAAGTTAATAATTAAAAGCGAACACATTACACACACAGAAATACGAAGGATCTTGTCATTCTTGTGGTTACATCCATTAGGAATGATGTAAAAGTGAAATATTGTACGTATATGTGACGTTTATCGTTATACAGACCACACTCACATTTGACCATGAGGACGATTAACATTATTAAAAATAAAAACAAAAATCCCGAGCTTGATTTTGAAAGCACTTTTCTACCATTGGCCTTGGTCGTTTACATTTTTCCTGTGTGCTGTGTATCAGTATTTCAATGACATTGTGGTTAGGATATTGCAAAACCCTGTTGAAATTCCGTACAGATAAAAGGTCGAACTGGCCACCACAAAATGTACCTGGCAATACGTTTGGTAACAGTTTGCGATTGCAGTGTCGGATTTAGCTGGAAACAGCCGGGGAGTGAATGGTATCATGTGTGTACCAAAATTTGGATTAGCAATTGAATGAGATTAGCAAATGATATCTGCGCAGTGTACCTACGTTTAAATGGCATATACCCGATATATAGTATATAAACCCAGATTTTGAAGC
>JAHZNE010001237.1:0-29710 GCA_027744055.1 Callyntrura sp. NNG-2020 | reverse complement strand
AGTGGTTCTTGTCGTTCAACTGGTGGAGGAGGAGGCAAAAGTTGTTGTTCAGGCCCCGCTGCCATTTCCATGGGAGGAAGTGGTTCCGGTTGAGGTGGAATTTCCACGGTAGACATATTGTCAATTGAAGGCAAGTTTTCATCTTTGGGTGGGATCATGAGTGGAGGAGGACCTATTCCTACCCTACTACCTAGTACTCCTTCTGGAACGTCCATTTCTACCGGTGGAGCTTGCTCTCCTTCTGTAACGGCTTGTAAAACAGGCGGAACATCCACGTCCATTGGTACGTCACTCTCCTCAATTACTGGAACCGGATGATGCGTTGGAATGGAAATGTTCTGCTCCATTCGCTCAATTACAGGCAGCGTATCAACAGAGCCAGTGCTAACAGCGGTTTCTAATTGAGGAACTTCCGTGGAGGTAGTTTCCATCATCATAGTGTGTTGCTGTTGCTGATCCAGCATTGGCATGGCATCTTCTGCGTGGTGTGGCTGTATAGGTGGACCAATCAAAGCCATTTCCCCAGGAGAATCAACAGCACTTTCAACTATCAAACTACTTGCCATAGCAACGCCAGGCAGGACGTCATGGTGATCTACGGAAGATTCATCTCCTACTGGCATATAGTCGTTTGGACCTGGAGGTGGCTCGGGTACTGTCACATCTGCCATTTCATCCACCAGCATTGGCGAGGTTCCATCATGTGAAATAGGCTCTTCAATAGTTATATCTTGAGTTGGTGGTGGAGGGGGTGGCATTTCTTCCATTGGCTTTGCCTTTTCTATTTTTCCCTCCAAGCTTTCCAATTGGGTATCTTCAGATAGATCAGGTTCCACAGATTTATCTGTCTCAGTAACAGGAGTTGCTGCAGCTGCTGGAGCTGGGATGTGATCTGTAGATTCCGGAGCTCCAGGCGAAGGTGCTACCACAATTGGTGGAGGCGGTGGGGGAAGAGCTTTCACTTGATCCTCCTTCTTTTTCTCAACAACAGGAGGAGGAACAGTGACAGATGATCCTTTCGGCTCTCCTTTGGACTTTCTCTCTTTCTTTGGTTTACCCTCAACTGGCGCAGGAGCAACTGCTACACCTTCAACAGGAACTGTTACAGCATCTGCTTGTGGCTGGGAAGGTGGTACCTGTTGTACCGGTGCTGGAGGTGGCGGAGGTGGAGGCATGCTCTTAGCTCTTTCTTCAAACTCTTTTTTCAGCAGCAGCTTCCCTTCCTACAGAACAAAATGCATGGCATTAAAAATGTGCTCTTATATATTCCCCATTAAACAAGTTTTTATTTGGCTCACAGCAAATCCTTTGGATCCCAGTTTCTGAGGATTAAATGCTGGATGGCTGTGACTCGTCTGAACGAAAGGATTGGAAGCAGCATCTTTTGCCGAGGAACTGCTCCCACCGGATGGTCGGAGACGTTCTGAAATAAATTATCACACGGCATCGCTGTAACATACATATTGATGAGCAAATACAAATACTACCTTATTGACCGTATTTTTGTTTTGTTTATGATAATCATGGTTTTGACAGAAGAGGAGGAAGAAGTAGTAGTTGTAGTAATAGTAGTAGTGGAAGGAAAAGATAAATCTGGTGGTTTTCTCAACATTTTCAGGCTCCTGTGTGTTATCGCAGGGAAATACGAACGAAGGATCAACGAGGCTCATCATCACCTCACACTAAAATACTCTCATCCGAACTGATTGGAGACGTTTGGTTAAACTGTTTGTCGGGCGGAGTGGATGACGAGAAAACAAGTTTTCATGTTGCGATTCCATGCATCAACAGACAAGAGCTAAAAATGGGAATAATAAAAAAAATACCAAAAAGAAGAGGAGACTGCAGAAGGGGCCACAATAATAATAAAAAACAATAACTAAAAATAATAAACAATAAATAGCTCTACTTTAGTAAACTATAATAGAATATAGTTTTGATAGATGACAGAGGTGGTAAAGGATGAACGATATATGCAGAGTAGGACTTGAAAAAGAAAAGAGTGATAGAGAAGTAGAGAGTAGATTAAAGCACAGTGTGTATAGACAGTATTAAAGGTCGAGTTGTGTGTTACGGTATTTAAATAGATAGATATATGGCATTAAAACGCAGAAGCTAGTATAAATGTTGCTTGTAATTTATTTATTTTAAGCGTTTTTGTAATGGAATAATTACCTTTAAGAATGTTGAACGAAGGCATACTATGAGAAGACGATCCATCTACAAAATTTGAATAAATAATGTGAAACAAACAAAAACGACAAAACTAACGACGATACGTTAACAAGAGGAAAAACGTTTACAAAAAGGAGGCAGGCCATGCTATTATTATCATTATTTGGACCACTGTATACTAGTATTATTATTTACTGTATATATTATTATGTATAATAATAGTTTATGTCATTCAAACTACATATTTGATTTTTCGCATGTATAAAGTCTTTAAAAAGTAATTATTTACATTACTAGTGAAACTGCTGCTGGCTTGGCACATGCAATAAAAATCGGCGCTTTGAAAAATAAGTAACAGTTTGTTTGATATTGTAGTTTTTATGAATTGAAAAGAAATTTAAGTTGTACTAGAGTATAGTGGATTGGTAATTAAAAGTTATAAACAGTAGAGAAATTTAATTTTTTTAAAAAAGTTAGTGGTTAAAATGAAAATGAATTGAAATTAATTCGAGATTTTTCCAGTTTAATAGCTTGAAGAACACCACAGACAGACATTTTATATCATATAACTTTCATTGGACTTTGCTGACCAATATTTTGTATCGGCTATTCAGAAATGCTAAAAAAATTGTATTGGTGTAGCAGTAGTGATTGCTTTTAAACCGGCAGTAATTATAAACCCCATTTGTATTCTCATATAATATTATTAATTTTAAGACGAAATAGTATACAAACTAGCAGTTGATTTTGTAGTTGGGTGTCTAGGTTCACAACAAACGACATTCGGTCATTGTGTTGCCAAAGCGACAAGAGTCATTCTTCAAATTTTCAATTATCAACTATTGACTGTAAAGTTATATTCGTTTATATAAAGCTGCAAGGAAATTTTTTACCCTGCAGTTATATTTTAATAAATTAAAATTTAAAATTAATATTGAATGCAGTTTCCTACATTTTGCATAGTTCACATTGATGAACTATTGTAGTAGTAGGGTAGTAAACCTACTATTATTAGTTTTAGTAATCTATTACAGCCTAACGTGACCACTGACTGACTGATGTTAGAGAGGTGCTAGTATTTACTACCGTTTGTTATCAACTTTCATCTTGTAGGCTCTGTTATAAATTGATCTTCGCACTGCAATAATTATTGCAGTTACTTTCTTTGTTCTTCACCCTTCGGCTCGGGTGTGAAATGGGGGACGAGAATAAATTTCAAAATTCTCGCTACATAACTTTTATTTTTTTAAATTTGCACTGACTTATGTAAATGCAAGTACATCAATTCGTTAAAAAATAAAAACATTAAAAAAGATAACGTAAACAAATGCCCTACCACCGGCAACGTATAAATTTGGTTGGGGAAGACTTTGCAGGGCATAATTAACCTCGATAATTTGACTAACAATTATTGTAATGACAATATACATTTATTAAGCATTTAAGGAAATATATATATTCGTACGTGAGGAGGAGGGTGTTCCCGGAACATGACGGTAATTCGGAGGAAGAGCCATCGCACTTCGGCTGGAAATATATGACAATTGCTAATTATTTTCTGGTTTCCTTTACTTGATGTTCGTTTTGGCCACCTTCGAAACGTTTTAACACTAGTCCTGACGTCCTGAACACTTTTCCGGTTGCTCGAGCACCGTATCTCGTTCCCACTAAAAGCGTCGTCCCTCCTAGAAATTTACAAACAACAAAGGAGTTGTTAAATACACATCTCATGACTCTCTATAGTAAAATGAACTTCGCAGTATAATCATGTTGTGTCTTAGCGATAGTTGAAGAAATCACTGTTGTAAAAACAAACTTTAATATTTAACCAAGTCAGTTCATTGTGAACTATTATTAGAGCATATGACTAAACACAAGAAATTTTTTTGTGCTTTTGTTTGTGAAGTGAGAAAAACTGTGTACAAACAAAGCAATGAGATCAAACAAATTGTCTAGATGGAAATGTAATGGTTAGTTTGTAGCTGCACTATGAAAAACCGTTGTAAGTTGTAACTTTACCTAATTTGCCGAGAAATTAATTGTCATTTTATGCATAAACACGAAGCAGATGCACATACTGACTCGTACGGATTTTTTACGGATCTAATGACTCTCCCTGTTGTTTTTTTTTGTGTAAAGAGAAGCTTGGTTTAAATTGTGCAATATAGCGCTCATCATCCTTCCTTTATGGGCTTCTGGATGTATCAAACCCACACCGAGGAAACCGACATAAGATTACTGTATATGATGACAGCAAAGCGTATGAACTCCACAGTACATGTAAAACCGAAGCGGCACGCGAACTGCCAAATAATTTGAGATGCTTGATTTAATTCAAATGCTTAAAGGGTTGTTGAATACATGTTTGTTTATTTAAAAATCAACTATATCGGGACACCACATCACAACATGGTACTTTTTTATCATTTTACTTTTTTCAATGCAGTACTGTCAATTTTAAAAGTTTGGCTCTTGCAAAATCCCATTAATATTACTATTCCTCATATAACAATGGCCGTATAAATCGAAAGGAAGCGTTTGTGTATAATTGAAAAACGGAACTTAAGTTACCGACATCCAGTAAATCGAATGTTATTACGTGACCTTCTAATAGGGTAAACAGGTGTAGCGGCTGAGATTCAAAAATCATAATAACTAGAGACTATAAGAACGGGATCTCGGATAACGGGAGATTATAAGGATTATTGAACAAGAATCATAACGTCGAAATAAACAATTTTATCCTTGCATTTGAAGTACCCTAAATCACATTTATGTAAATGATAGTTTGTAGTATTACTTTTCCGTTAAATATTCATTCATTTCATATACGTACTTAATTTGAGTTAGTTATAGTTAAAACGTTTCAATTGAACTAATGAGTCCATCTAAGGACCCATACAATGCCAATCATTAACCAGACGTTTGGTGGAAACAGATAAGGTGTAAAAGGAAAAATATAATTGGCCAAAGCAACGCCAAAAATGGATTATAACGAACCTATCGTACAAAAGTAGATGTATTGAATGGTAACATAACAAGTTGAGCGCTAAAGAGTTCTCAAAAGTTTGACGTTTCCTTTCCGAAGAACCGAGTCAACAGGCATACAGTATTGTATCCAATCCGCAATGGCTGGTTGGTTTAATACAAAATACAACTAATGTAACTATGCTAACAAAAAGTAAGTACGTCGTATGTGCATAAGGAAAGAGTGGTCGATTCCACACGAATCCAGTAGAATGTGTAACCTGTAATATATCAATCTATGTTGTATGTACATGGAGTTTACAAATACAAACTATCATTATATATATACGCTGTTTTGTTGGATCACTTTCTGTAAATCCGATTATAATGATGTGTTGACTTTTGACAATGGAAATGGAAGTACCATAACAACTCACAGGATGAAGGTTCTTAACAATGCAAAGGACCTATGAAGCACATGTTTAAAATAGTTTCACGATTTCAATAGATATGTTAACTATTCAGGAGACACTGTTTAATATTTCAACAAAAATGAAATAAGAAAAAGAATAATATATTTTTGATTTTTTTAAAACTTTACATGAAAAGTCAGTTTTAGTTACTATCAAGTCGATAGAGTAACTATGTAACTACAAAGCAATTTCTTTGATGAGATTTTCTGTCAGATTTCGATTTGTATCTAGTTATAACACATTTATTGTGTCAAAAAGAAGGGTACATTGTGCATTAATTGCTGCGTTGCATCGGGTTATCTGTCATTGTTGTACAATTACATTATATGAACAATTACAAACTAATGTGAGTAGCAGAAAAAATAATTTTCTCTATCCGCTGGGAGAGAGGATTCGTCCGTAAGACTACGTCACCTGAAAAGGCTTGTTGGCTGCACCAGTGTACAATACGGTAGCGAGTTGACTGCAGTAGCCTACGATGGGAATGCGAAATCGAATGGGATGGTATAAAGGGTTTGATATTTTCTGTTTTCACAAAACCCTATATTACAATTTGATAACTACCATAATTTTACAACCATTAATTAAAATGTAAATACTAAAAGAAACAAACTAGCACACTAACAAAAAGCCGCAAGCCACAACTCCATCAAATAAATGATTTTTTTCGTCTGCATGAAGTAGGCAGGCATGCACATTTCTAGTACAAATATATAAATGGCATCAGGCATGGCATAATATCAACTCGTCGTCATGATGATGAGTAACATCACAATCACAAAAGTGCGTTATTGCCTTATTGCATACAGTTGGCATCTGCACTGGCGTTGTTGTTGGGTTGCAAATGGTAAAAGGTATGTATTGTTTATAGTGTATGTAGAATATGTATGGTCCATCGTATAATGGTATTTTTGTGTTGCTGTAGTAATAGTACTCTTCAGCTGTGTGTTGTTTTTATTCTTTTCAGCTCAACTTCGACTTTTCATTGAGATGCAGCCTTCTAAGTAAAATGACGACTCATGTAGATGTAGCTAGGAAGGACGGAAGGACGAATATATATAGGAAGGAGACCAAGAACAGAACGACAGCAGATTTTTCTAATCTACAATACAAAGCAGAAAACTTACTAGAGTTATAGTGGCATCGTTGTTTTTTAATTCGTCATCGTTATACGTTCAACGACAAAAAGTGCATGGGAAACACAATGGTTGAGTAGTTAGTTAGCTAATTAAAATAAATAGAACCAAATAGGATAGTGTGTGCCAAAAGTATTTTACTACTGCGATATCATTGTGTTGCTGCTGCAAGTATACCCTGCTGTTTATTGTCTGTCAGTCATTAACTCGTCGTTCCTTATTTCTGCAGCAGCAGCAATCGTCACCGTCGTCACGTCATTGAAGATTGAAGACAATTGAGAGCAGTTTGACGGACACGAGACAGGGAGATCGTCATTTTGATTACAGTGGTTTACTAAATGTTGTGTGTGACGATAGTCAGAAACATCAATATATATAATACGTGAAATGAAATAGCAGATGCCATTTAATTGAAATCTTGACGGATTAGCTGCAGAAATCAGAAGAGGCAACAGCCACGATACCAAGGAGATACAACACGCGAAAGATCGAGACACAACACACAAAATCTAGTAATTTGTGGGTGATGATTTGATGATCGTCCTGGTCATGATCTAAATTCTATACAGAAATGAGGATGGAAGAAAGACAGATGTTGTGATAAAATAACACTAGGTAAGAATTAAGAAAGATGTATATACTTATTATGCTTACTGTACAATGTACAATCACTATCAAGTCAGTAACACATACAGCGGTTTAATCTTCTTTTCGAGGTTAAATTGGCAAGGGTGATGGAATACCATATTAATAGAAATTAATGATAATTAACTGTAATGTGGGGTGTGTGTTGATTGGCTGGTAGGTGACTGTTTTTTTTGTCATTTGTGGTGGAACAAGTGTTGCAATGTAATGTGCGATGTAGCATTTACCGCAACAGTGCCCTTCATTAGTAATAAAAACTATAGTTCATGTGTGTTTTACAAATCAACGCAAAAGTCTATAATAAATAACAACACATACTAATAAATGTGAATAAATACTGTGCCATGTTTCGTTACTGTTACTGGCTACAGCTTGTTGTAAAGCATCAACTACTGACTGTTGATGATATTTTAGTATCGATGACGGTTCATTATCATTATCATATCAACCATTAACTCAATAACTCATTGATTTAAATTTTTGTTTATAGGTGATAGGAAACTGGGTGTAAGGCGAATGTGACGTGACTGTTGAAGCAATTACAACAACATACTGCAGACTGCTAAAGTGCAACGGTTGGTATCAAGTACTTTTACTTACTACAAAATAGTGGTTTACTGACAAGTTGGAATTTTCCTTGCACAGCAGCTATTGCGTTATAGTTTAAATAATTTGATGAAACATTTTTAAAATGTGAAATGTTTTGTTATAAGGTATTTAAAGAAATGAATTAGAATCTAGGGCTTTCTAGTCCAACCTAGATTGTCAATTGCAGTAAGATAACGTATTAACTAGTAACATTAAAGTTCCTGTGTTATTAAATATTGTATTAATTATAGTGTCTAGTCAATTTTGTATGTGGCGATTTGTGATATATATTGAGAAAGATAAAATATTGTTGTCAATGTTTTTTAAATTTGATTTTACGATTTATAATGGATTTGAGCTGGTTAAGATCTAACGATGGCTACCTAGTTATTGTTGAGAATATAGTGAAACTGTGTACAGTGTAAACTATAAATTTATAAACTGATAGCTGATCATCCAAACAACAGACGGTTTTAATTGGATGACTTGCATGCAAAACTTTTTGTCTAGGAACATAATCAGCGCTGTGTCGTATTTAAATTTTCAGTGTAGTAGAATTCAGGCTATTTTTGGGTTTCTTTATTCATCAACTATCTATCTCCACCAGAAAAAATACAGACAGACCCGTAAGTCAAAAGTGGAAGGGTAGCTATTGTGCTAAAAATCCGGACCTGGTTGGGCAAGTTGACGCCACACAAACCCTATGTCAAGTTATGCAGGGAAGAGCGTACTTCCCACTATTTAACCTTTGTCAACATGCCCAATCACGCTATACAGCCAACAGCTAAAACTAATGCCACTTTAGCAGTCGAATTTTAAAAATTTCTTGTTAGTTTTGAGTTTTAGAAACAGTGAGTAGTATTTTCAATTTCAATAAATGTCATTTTGTACCTTTAGATCTGTAAAGAATGTCATCAGATCATGTTTGGCTAAAGGGGGTGCCTATGGAACTACGTCCTCGGTACTTCCCAAAACCTCCACTACGGTTCAAAGATATTGACATATACATTCCACTGGATGCGATAGAAAATGACGTAAGCCAAACTCCCATAACTCCCAATTAAAAATTTTAATTTAAAATAATGATTTATAAGCAGTGTACTAATGTTTTATTGTTCATTTTAGTACGATTTCACGGAAGAGCGCCGCGTTCTTGCCGAATGCAAAATGTGGGTAGAGGAAAAAGAAAAGGAAAGACTGGCTCGAGAGGAGGAAGAACGTATTAGGGAAATCGCAGATGCTGAGGAAAGGCTTAGACTAGAAGAGCAAGAGAGGCTAGAGAGGGAGGAAGCTGAAGCCGCTGGAATTGCTGCCCTCGCTGCTCAAGCTGAGCTGGAACTACAACAAAGTAAACTACAACCCGACCAAGAAATTTCGGCTAGTTCTACGGTTTTTACAAATTCACTAATGAATGAACAAAGTGGAAAGCTGGATCTTAACGATCATAACCATCCATCCGCTTTGCCACCGCAACTAAATAATTTAGACAATAGTCTTGTATTAACGGACGACAGTCCCCAAACCATTATCGGGAATAACGTAGGTAGCGCCGGAAGCTCCCACCAGGAATCGCCCAGTTCAGAAGATAATTCTACATCCAGTCAAAGTCATAATAGTCAATCGCAGCCGGTTCCACTGGGACAGGTGCCGCAGGATGGAGACTCGGTAGGGGTCGTACAAGCTCAAGCTGGTCCCCCGATGATGTCTCCACCAACTCAGCAAACGCCGTATCCGCTCATAAATGGTTACCAATATATGCACCCACTGTACCATCATCCACAATATTACAGTTACTATATGACTATGGCTCCTGCTCCGTCGCTGGTAGGACCATCTCCGCCACAACAGTACCCTCAGGCATCTCATATACCACCACAGGCTAACCAAAATCCGGGATCATCTATTATGTATCAACAACCTCAACTACAACAGCAAAACTTTCAACCTTCTCCACTCGTATCTGCACCGCCTGCACCACCTCCGACAGGAACAGGGATGGCGGTAGTCCAGACACCCACGTCGTCGTCCTCTGCAGCGGTAACACCGTCTGGTACCACTGCTGGTGGTGGTACAGGCGGAGAATCTAGTGCGTCAGGAACAAGTACACCTACAGGAGACTCCTCCGAAAAGTCTGTGAGTACAAGTAACAGTGCGAATGTATTGAATAGCAGTGTAAGTAAAAAAGTAGATCTGAAGGACCTCTCCGATTTTGAGTCGGATACTGCAAACCCTTTTGATAATGTGGAACTTAAATCTATTAACGATATGGAAGTACTAGCGTCAGTGTTGAAGAATCACGTATCGCCAACACCTACCGGAGGAGAGCCTCAACAGTCCTCACAGTCTCGGTCTGCTTCAACAGGGTCGACTCCATCGTCATATGGCCATACGAACGGAGGAGTGTTTTATCATCAGCCAACACCAATTTACCCTCCCGTATCCAGTCAGCAGTGCCCTTACCCACAATGGAATCCTCAACAAAATGGCTATTACCAACCAGCATCGGCGACATCTACCTCTGTGTCTAATGCAGTAGTGGTACCTCCACCAACAAGTATAGCCCCACCTCAGCCCTCTCTCAATAGTCACATTCCGTCACCCACTCAAGCCATGGAGCAACAACAGCCCCCAACAACTATTCCCAACTCAGTAAATGAAAAGTCTCCTTTGGCAGTTGAATCAGCTGCCAACGCAGTTAACTCTTTTACCAAACTCACCTTTCCCTTTTTAACAAGCATAGACGCGTCGTCATCTCGCTATCCTAGAAACAGCTACATGTCATCATCTTCCGGTCCACCTGGAGGTGCGACGTTACCCTCCGCTCCTGTACCGACCCCGCAGCATTCCCAGGATGATATCACTTCACAAAATCCCTTTCTCTCGCGCTACGTTCAATCTACCCCTTTGCAACACCAACATCGTCATCAGTATTGGCCAACGAGTAGTCAATTACCTGCAGTAGCAGGACCGCATCAACAACAGCCCCATGGAATACCATACAGTGCCACGCCGCTCCCCAATGGCGGAACGGGTGTGGCTGTGTCAGCGACGGGACCACTAGTCCATCATCAACTTCACCATCATCTTACTTCAGCGCCTAATTCAACTACGGGGCCTTCCTCTACGACAGCAGCAGCAGGCTCTTCTAGGCATGCTTTACGATGAAAGAAATATATCTTTTAACAAAAATAATATTGTTTGTTCTACAGTATCGTAGTAGTATGAAAACAAATTTTTATCCATAAAATAAGTCACTGTTATCCCGTACTCTGTATTGATTGATAGAATTATTACGTAATTTAAAAACAGATGTGCAATCACTAGAAAACATCACATGCCTTCATCGCCTGTTTAAACAACATGGATGACGTCTACCAGATACATGAAGATTGATGATTTCTTGTCTATATCGCGTCAATTCTCAATAATCAAAAACTGTCTTAAATTCGCGTTTCATTTAAATTTCGCCTCTGCTATAGCGTAACTTCTTAAACTTGTGTAGGTACGTCCAGTGAGCTCTGATTCTTGTAGAGGGAGAATCGAGAATCCAACGTTAGGGTTTGGTCCCAAATATCCCCCATTTTGAATACATTACAAGTGGTTGCTTGGTTGCTATCTCCACATTAGCAACGAATCCTCATTTAAAAACACGATAATATGTCATAGTAACGATACCCATTTGCTTGGGACCAACATTTAAAAAAAATAACGTTGAGATTCTCTCTCCATCTACAGTCACCTCTCTCTGCGTAGGTCCGTAGAAGTAAAACACTAGTGAAGTTTAATAATAAAATAAATTGTAATTGAGGTAGTCGTCGCATTCACCCTTAGTTTTGCAGTAGGCAGTTTTAGTAGTGTTGTTTTAAGAATGATGCGATGTGGTGATCAATGAGGGTTACTATTATTACTAATTCTATAATTGTGTACTGTATATGATTTCTAATTATTGTATAACGATTATTAGCAAAAAAGGAAAAAAAACGGAAATATAACGTATATCGCGCATTATTATAAAACGTCGATTCCGCTACCTTGCTGACTATTTTTTGACAGCAGCTACACATACATATTTTGTACACACTCATTTATCAAATTTTATTTTACCAAGCCAACCCAGCCTTATTTTATATATGAGCTTCGCTAAAACTACTCTACCCTTTCTGGAAAAAGTCGTGCTATTGACTGTTAGTGTTAGCGTATCTCCATAACATTCTTTTCTTATTTTACGATAAAAAGGGGGATATGAGACACGTTTTCCTTGTTGTCCTATAAATGTTATCATAATTTAGAGAAAGCTTTTTAAACATAGATAAGATGCCACAAATTATTCTTCCAAGATGCTCGAGGGCAAAAAGGGTTGGATATTGGGGAAGGAGGAGGAGGAGGAGAACAGCGAATAAAGTTGTTTCGATTTCGATTATAAATCCAATATATGTCCTAATCATCTTCATCTGTCTGAAAAGTTGTTTGTTTTTCTTCCTTTTTACTATTTCTCATCGTTCGTGGTCTTTTTGAGTAGGAAGCACCAGAGATTCTTTCTATCCAGTCGTGGTATGTATGTGCACAGCTATCTCTAGCTCTAGATTGGAGTGCCATTTTCCTCCAACTCTACAGTGAATTCTATCGAGATGGGAAATGGGAACGTTGACAAGACCATGTCTGATGACTTTCATATTGCTCGTGTGTACTTTTAGACATGCTACTAGTATGACTAACAGGGGCGCTATAACGCAGCTTAAATAATGTTGAAAAAATGTATGTACATTGGAGGTTCATAACGCATACTGATGTTATTCTTATCATGATGCACGTACATTCATAGGTATTTGTATATTGGGATTTTTTGAAATGAAATAACGTTAAGTCAGGGAGGACTCTGACGTTTACTCCACAGCAGGAAAACAGGAGACGAGAGGGAGAGAGAAGAGAAATTTGTATCAGACTGAATTCCAAGCTTTTCCTTTGCTGGAGATGCTTCTGTAGATAGTGACTCTGGAAGTGGAGGAGATGTAGCAGGAGGCATCATTATATCTTCATACAATGCAATACAAGCATCTGGGACTGCTGGGACCTTTTCGATTTTGACAAACAGTAAAAGGAAAAAATCTCTTGGGCCTTTTACGCAAGAAAGGATTCAAGCTGTGCAAAACGGATTAAAATATGGTTCACCACCGCCGCCATCGCATCATCATTGTGACATAATACATTATAGTTATGTAGGTAGGTATTTCTAAAGAAAAAGATTCCTCATCCACTACACATCTTGTATGAAACGGAATGGAGAGCCGTAACTACAGCAATAATATAGTTGAAGGGTCTTACATGAAACATCTAAACTGTGCAACGAAATTTGTTGTACAGGTCAGTCTGTAAGCTTTATAGTAATTTATGGAAATTGGGATACTTTCTTCCATACATTTAATACGTGTCATCTTCTTATTTTTCTTTTTTTTTTAAATACAAGCTATCGCCGTTTTCAAACATGAATTCAAAATATCTACAGGTTGTCCAGCAAACGGGATTTCCAACCTAACAGAAATTGTAGAAACAGACACGTATTCCATTCACGGGTGTCTTCCTAATTTTAAAACAGACCTTGCCATTATTCTCTCTGTGTCGTTGCACGCTCCCTTGCTTGAGTAGATCACGCAATTTCTCACAAAAAAAACTTTTCGTCTTCGACTCCACTTTTTTCAACAAGACATCCCCCTCTTCATACTCTTACCCCTTGGTATTCCCAACAGTTCGTTACCGCCGCTATACTCCTCTCTAGAAAATATCACGCCGTCACAAACGCAACCAACGAGCTCGGATGCGAAACATAATTTCACTTTAAATGTATCCTGTCCAAAAGTATATATGGTTTATCAGCCAGATTTCTTCGGTTAGAATCAGAGCACAAAACTAACAACATCATTAGGGGATTAGCACCACGTACAGACACATCACGCACTCCGTATTACTTCAAAGCTCTTTGAACCGTTGAGGTAAGTAGGTAACCGCGCAAGAAGTTAAATGATACCCTGTCAATTGTCATGTCATGCCAGTTTCAGCAATTCGCCTCAAACATATGGTAAGTGTTAATAATTCACTTAATTACCAACCCGGTATTACGCAATTAAAATCTTTGATTTATCCACGTAATTGACACCCTCCTTTTACTACCTTTGCAAGAAATTACCCAAATGTATACCTACTTGCATTTCACCATTTACACAAGGTAGCACTTAATGGAACACAGTGCCGTAACACGATAATGCGTTTTTTGCTGCCCCAAGCACGATAAACCCAAATAAGATTTTGTAATAAACTACACACTCAAACGTCTATAATAAACCGTCATCGTTTATCCATTTTATGAGTTGATTTACTCTGACAGCCATTTTTTCATTGGATCGTTTTCTCCCGTTTCGTTATCCACAACTCCACGGCACCAGGCCAGTCTATTTTTGTCGATTCGTCATCATTTATATGCTGCTCAACAAGCGTGTATTCACAACAAGTATGTATTTAATGTGTTATTGATGATGATGCTCTCTCTCGCTCCGTTTCTATCTGCCTTGGTGGTCTCTGTCTCTTTTTCTTTTCTTTTTCTGTGCCTACCATCACAGACATTTTGGTTTTTTCGTGATTCTCCTAATGATGAACATCACATGGATACTAATAGTAACAGATTAGTAGTATTAGCAACACCAAAAATATAACAGCAACGGTTGTAGCAACGCCGAAGCGAAGTAAATCATTCAGGGACGATGAGCAATTCTATTCATTTATTTTTTTTTCGTTTTTATTCAAGCCTTCGAAGAAAAACATTAAATTCCCACAACTTTCCTCCTACTTCTTATGACTCTAAAATATTTCTAACTAACGATTCGCTTTTCCTTTCTCCGCCTGATGTTGCACCCGATAAGATGATAGCGTGGTCTTCACCGTGCAGAATGCATACTTTATTAGGTATATATATGATTTTGTGTTGCTAGTCATGTCATGTCTTTTTCTTTGGTTCGTTTGTCGCTTTTCTTTTTTCTCCCTTACCATCTCTCTCTTTCTCTCTCTTTCTCGCTATCTTCCCTTTAACCAGCCGATGTAACATATTTCCTTCACGCCCAAGTCCAACCACCGCTCGGCTCTCGTGTCTTGCATTACCCTCCCATGTGCCTCGAGCCCAGAAAAGAAAAAAAAATGGTGAAAGCTGAGCGGTGAGTTGGTGGATCATTTTACTCTGGTGTTGCTACTCACAACCTGCTCATTCTGCACCCATCTCTCATCGCGACAACATAACTAGTACCGCCAGTCCGATGTTGTAACAAACTGCTGGTGTAAATCGTTTTTTATTTCGTGTTACAAAAATTTCTTTATAATCATTTTTCTTTTTGAGTTTCAAGGGAATTGTTCCTTTATGGAAGAAAAACGACTTAACAGGGTGGCATTTTTCTAACGTTTTTACACTGTCCCTGTGGTTATGCCACAAAAGAGGTACGTCCTCTCTTAACTAGGCTTATTTGCGGCAACTTTCAGCTTCTGGTATAAAATAGCTTGCATTTAATTTCGCCAACCCTCAGTAATATTTCCTATTTCCAATACTTAACACAAGTGATCAATTTCCAAAAAAAGTTTCTTTTGGCAAAGTTTTGAAGGCGGAGAATGTTGTCCGTAAAAATTGAAAACGATAAAAAAGTAAAATAAGACGAAAGAAGTGCTGGGGAAAAGGAGAAGATGAAGCGCACATTGGTTGCATTGTGTATCAGCTCGAGTAAATATTTTGTTATCATCACTTCAAAGTAAGATTCCCTGGGGTAACGTTGGATTGAGAATTTTTTGGATAGAAGGTGTTGCGGTGCATGTGTGGGCGGTTGAGCGTTTAAAACTAAACAGCTCCTTTTCCCTTTTATCGAAAACACTGTAGTGGCGGAGAAAGTGGATATCTCGCAAGCAACTGCATTCCCTCTAGACATTCCAAAAATTCCGAGAGGTAAAAAGAATACAAAAGAGGGCTAAAAACAAACAAAAAACACGGGTGAAATGTAAGATTTAAAAAAAAATCGGTCAATTCCTCACTGTGCAACCATAATCCGGAATAACTGCAGCGTTTGATTACTCTAAGCCGGCGGAGGGCTTTACAGGAATAACAAGTGCCATATTGCATCTTGAACAAGTCTCGCGGCAAAGCGAAATTAAGGTTTAATGAATTAAGAAGAAGAAATTTTAGTGTGACTATGATGGGCACAAGAGGTTATTTAGTTGGTTTTAGAAGTCGAAACGACCCGAGAGCCCTTCTGACTATTGTCTTTGTGCAATGAATACAAAAATGTTTTTCTGAAACGAAGAGAAAGCCTTTGCTCTTCTTGCTCGTTTCCGTCTCTCCTTCCTCGTCCAAATAGCCTCCTTTCTTGCTCAGTTGACTGGTTTCCCACCTCCTTGCCTACTTTTCCCTGGTCCTTTTATAAGCCCGTCTTTAAGCAAGCAGTATGACTGGATTTGCACGGAAAACACAAAGAAAAAAGTAATTATTGCTAGAGGATTGTTTTTACCCCTTAAAATTGTCTGCCATAAAATTATTGACTAGTGCTCCCCAGGTGTGGCAAGAATAAATGGCATAAAAAAGTTATTTTGCACATGAATAAGACGTAAAACATTTTTCCACCGTGGATAATCTTGTCAATAGGAAATGATCGAGATAAAAACCAAATCTTAATTGGAACGGAGGATTTTATAGCAAAAGACGTTTTATTTGAAGGGGACGCTCTTAAAAAAATTAAAAGAGATAGACGCGCTGTGGCAAAACCCTTCGCATAACCTTATGTTATGTGTTTGGTGCGCATTTTATCAACTCTCCCCCGAAAATATTTATATTTATACAAGCCCCTCGTCAGTTTTGCAACTGGAGAAGTGAGGCGAGGTGTTTCTCAAGTGTTGGTCTACGTCTATAGGAGTAAACATCTGAGAAGTTTTCTAGATAGCATGCTTGGTCTACCTCATTGTGACTTGTTGACAACCTTAACTGCAATCGTAGTAGAAGTGATAGTGAGAAATTAAATTATGTGCCTTTTTTGTCTCGGAAAATGAGAAAAGTTGAAAGTGTGTGAGTCTGCATACTTTCCCATATTTCACACCGCCGTCAGTTCCTCCCAGTATCAAACAGACAAGGTTCCAGGTATTAACTACTATACATGGGGTTATACATATTAGTGTCACGTATACATGGCTTTGTGCCCATCGCTGGCTGAACGTGGGGCCGTATTCCTAACAGTAATGAGCTGTTAGAGAGGAGAAAACGTGCGTGTTTTTCTTTCGCAAGTGAAAAAACTACATCAGCAACAGGATCAGCATCATTAAATTATTGTGCTTGAAGCCATCCATAACATTATCATTTTGCTCCGTCGTCCTCAAAAAAAAGTTTCATCCTTTTTGAAGCACCTGAATACTTGAACATTCCTACCTGGAATTGGAATCGCTGACTGGAATGCAAAAATGCTCCGGTTTTCAGCCTGGCCAGGTACAAAAGGGTGAAATGAAAAGGAAAAGCTGTTGAAATTTTTTTTTCATCCTGTTTTTGACAACAAGTACACTAGAACGAGTTCGAAAAAAAATAAGAGAAACTTTACTGTATCAGCAGAGGGGAGGTTCATCTTTTAAAAGGTGGCGTATATGGTATAACCCACCCAAAAGAAATAAAACGAGATTTCGAGATTTTTTTAAGGAAATACTATTTGCAGCCTGTAAACAGCACAGGTGTGTAACGGGTTCCAACGAACAGCAACTTAAATTGGAGGTGGGGAAAAAGTGGCTTCGATGATGATAAAAAAGAAGATGATGTTTTGATGTGCGGTGTGGTTTGTTGTTGTGCAGCAAGTGTGGTCGCAGTTGTTGTTGTTGGGGGAGATGTCGTCGTGGTTTTTGGAGATTTGCTCAGGATTACCTTGCTGCTGGAAAGTGCACTTGGTATTGATATGGCTACTAGGCGCTTGCATCGGAGGTGGCCTTATAAGTAAGTGTGTGGAGAGAAAAGAGAATTACTTTTTGTTGTTGTCTGTAAAATGGTAATTATCAATGTGATCATGATGATGATGATGATAGCATTCATGGGTTGTTGCTACGAAATAATGGTCTCATTTAGTTTCCCCACTAATCGGTACCACCTACTTTGAAGAGGGCGCATTTAGAGATAATTTGTGAATGGTGGCCAGTCACAAGAAACTATTTAATTTTAGCGACAAGTTAAAATTGTACTGAATTATGCGGTCGTTTTTCTCTGTAATGGGTGTACACTTTCCCCCGACGTCGTAAATCCTTTCCGTGGTAAACTTTTTAAAAGATCTTCCGCCTTTTGCTTCTTGTTATGGAGGCGGAAGTCAGTAGTAGTAGTGACTTGAAATTAAAAGGGAACGCATTTATGCAAAGGTTACACCGTAAAAAATATACACACACTTGACTTCACGGCGCAATAAGGTACGTTTTATATCTTTCGCTACCAATCTTCCAAATTTTTCTCCTGTGTCCATGAGCATTAATTAAGAATGAACAAGCACGGGAGAATAAGTGTGTTCTTATTCTTGAAGCGACGACATGAAAAGTGCAATGAATTAGAAAAGGGGAGGGAGAGGGGAAGAGGAAGAGTGTCTTTTTTTAACTTTTACTGCAATATTACTAGTTTACTACGGAGAATGGCTTGTCTTTCGGTGGAAGGATCTCTGGTGACCTTGTTTTTTACTTCTTTTCTTTTTTTATTACAAATTTTCCCGACTTCACGATTTTTCTTCTTTATTCCACCATTTTCACGGTAAAAAAAACCTGCTCTTGTAGGTTTTTTGCGTTTTATTAGTCTGGAAACAAACTTTTGACTGGTGAGAACTGCTCTGAGGAGACAGAAGAGAAACAAAGGAGGAGCAACTTTTTCCTTCCCTGTTTAAAAATGAAGAAGATTTGTTTTGGAAATAAAATACTTAATTTATCACCAGTAATCCTTTCCTTTCTTCCTGTTCCTACCTCCTCTTGCTTCTGCACTTAAGAAAACAACTGATTTCTTGTTACATGGAAAATACTGGTGGTGTTGCCTTTGTATACAACCAGTTAGCTACACGGTCGTATAACTTTTTACTGCCGCTTGACAAGCAGGAGGAGAGTACAGTGCATTTTAGCACGTGACACGTGAAATAATTCCAGGGAAGAGAAAGCTTTTATTTTTATTACTTTTGATTTACCAGGATGTCACTCATATTGTCAATGAAATCCTCTGCCGTCATTTCAACCACCTCCCCCTTCTGTACCATTGTCCTCTTTTATTTGTATACTACTTTTATCCCCTCTTAAAAAATTAATTTTCTATTCCATTCGCAGAAACCAGCATATTGTAAATTTGTAACACATACTGTCAAAAAAGCAAAAAAACCTTCGAACGCTGAATTGCTGTCAAACTAAAAGTTACCAAGAAAAAGTGCTACAGATCAGTTTCAAATTTAATTACCCCGAAAATGATGAAAATGAAAACTGCTTTTCGAGTGGATCTCTGGTATAAGCTCAGATCAGCGAAATAGAATAGCTAATTGCTATTTTAGCTGTAATCCATGACTTAATGCTATGCTAAGCTTTTTATTCGAAACATATAGACTTGAACTGCTGAACACTCACAACGGGGAACAATAACCTGCCATCACTTCCAGATTTGCGTACACAAACATTATGCACACGCTCATTTTAACGGCGATTACGTTGAAAAAAGAAGGGATTTTCGTCCTCCTGCTGATGCTGAACAGCCGTGAAAACGCCAGATACTCACCATCTTTTGTTTTGGTGAAAAATTGGAAAGATTTACAGCTGCTACTCGTCTCCAAATTCACTGCTTTTGCAAAGATTTGTCAAATCTAAGCACTCTTGCATTACAAAAGCGTATTTTTGTAGGACAGGCACCGAAATAAGAGGAAATAGAAAAAAAACTCTAGGGAAACTCATCAGCATCTCCTCCTGTATGGCCGCCACTTTCCCCCTTTTTGTTTCCTACTCATTCTCATCGTCTGAGTGTCTACCTTGCTTGTCTCTCCCCCTCAATTTCCACCTCTCCAAAAACTAATTCATATTCATGTCGGGTAAAATCCGTGTACTGGATGGGTTGTAAAAAAGATTTTACACTTGTTTCATTCAACTTCCATCAAAGCAACATAGGTAATAATCCATCGAGGACTAAAAGACATGGAAAATAGTTCGCTCATCTGGTGTATTATCCAGAAAAGGTGTTATTCCTGATTTTTTATGTGACAAGTTTGTAGACACCAAGCGTTGTACTGTTGTAGTAGCAATGGCATGTTGTGCATCTGTTCCCTCTTTTCATTTTTCGAGGCTGTCGTCGTTCCCCGTAGACAGCGAGAATAAAGATAGGGAACGACTACATACAACATAATGGAAGAGGGATTTTCGTGGTTTGCTTTTGCTCTCTCTCTCCCTTTCTCTGATTTTTACAGGCTGGATGAGAAGAAGATTTATAGAAAAAACAATACCGAATATGCAAAACCTTTTCACCCAAGCTGATAAAAGAATCTGATCAGGAGGATGAGCGTGACGAGAAAATTGTAAAATACTGCAAGTCATGTTGAATTATTAAAATTATAGATAGGCAGTCGCAGTGTCGTCAATTTTCATTGGGATGATTTTTATGAGAAAAGCAAATTCAAAAAAGTGCGGGAAAATACATTGACGGTAGAAATGTTTATCTTTGGATGAGATCACTATCAACACTTTACTGGAGTGAAAAATTGATTGTAAAATGTCTGAATCATGTTTCGCGGAGTTTTACTGAAATTTAATTTTGTTGGGTTGTATTTGTATTTGTGTACATTTAATAGACGACAAGTCCACGTTCACACAAGTGGGTTTAGTCGCTTCCGAAACTACCGGATTTCATGTTCACTCCTTCACGGCATCGGAAGAACATTCCCGTCATGAGCATCATCATCACAAGGACGGATCTCCCACCGCGGGTAGTGGAGGAACTGTAAAATTTCTCCATTCAACGGGAAAGCGACATAGGGACTACGGAAGCCAACAATATCGACAAAATAACTACAACGGCGGTATTAGCCATGATAATCATCACTACCGTCACTCTCACCATCAGCAACAACACAATTTCGAGGATCATTACGACAATTATCCTGATTTTGTCGACACTGATGATCAGAGTCAGCATCAAGGCGAAGAATTCAACCAGGGAGAAAATCCTCAACAAAGTTCAACTTTTCTAGAGCGACTTTCTCCAGAAAACATTGGGGAGTCTCTAGGGAGCATAGTAGGTCCTGTGCAGGAAAAACTTCGGGCCACGAAAGGCTCGAGTAGTAGTAGTAGTGGCGGAGGAGGTAGTAGTGGAGTTGGTGGAGGAAGCAGTGATAGTGGCGGCAGCAATACCGGGATTGGGGGCAGTAGTGGGGGTCTGGACCACCATCACTTGCACCAGAAACATCAACAGACGCACTCGACGGGAGAGGAGACTGAAGAAGGAATCGGAAGGGAGTTTGGCAGTGGTGATGCTGTGGAAAGTGGACACGCTCAGCACCCAGTGGGAGGGGGTGTTATACGGGAACAGCAAGAAAAACTGCTGTTACAACAGTTAATGAGAGGTTACGAGCGGGATGTGCGACCTGTGAGAAATGCAAGTCATGCTGTGGTCGTTCAAGTGGGAATTACGCTAACGCAAATATTTGATATGGTAAGAAAAAGTCAAATTAGTTTCCTCTCTCAATTACCNCAAGAATGGTAGAACTTCACTACACTACACCATCGTTACTTACGAAGCAAACTATATAGTTTGCTTCGTAAGTAACGATGGTGTAGTGTAGTGAAGTTCTACCATTCTTGGTTACATTATGCAATTTTGTTTAATTACAACGAAATTAGTCTAAATTGGATATATCACCAATGAGCTAAAAAAAGTTAAATTTAGAAAATCCAACATTTGCATGGTTTCAATGAGAAGATTGAAGGACAGATTGGTATCCTCAGGTCCTTAGCGTCGTCGAAATCTTGCAGTTCAGTTTATCCATTATCGATTCTATCATCTGTACCGTTAAGAAGGATTACACTATGTTGATGTTCACTCTCCGGAGAAAAGCTGCTTACAACGATAGGAAAACTAAAAAAAGAACTGCAAGAAGGCTGAAGGCTAAGAGACAGGAAAAATTAATGAAAATATGTATAATACGGCCAACCTTATGTAAAAAGGAAAAAAGACGATCTGAAAGAAGGAAATGGCAATCTATTTTTGCTTAATATAATTGAAAATGCGAATTGACAGTCGAGATAAAGTAATTACCCTGCGAAATAATGCCTATGTAAAAAGGAAAAAAGACGATCTGAAAGAAGGAAATGGCAATCTATTTTTGCTTAATATAATTGAAAATGCGAATTGACAGTCGAGATAAAGTAATTACCTTGCGAAATAATGCCGACCGACTAAGGTTGCTGTATACATCAAATTTGCAAAAGAGACGAGAATTCTTTTCATTGGCCTTGTCGCTTTTTTGTTGAAAATAAGAAATGAGAATATGGGAATTATTTCATACGTTCAGCTTCGAGGTATCTACGTTCTTATCAACTGGTAGCTTGTAATGATTTCTGCTTTAGACTGATAAAAATGTTGAAATGAAACTATTTGAAAGGAGAATGTATTGTTGCATCGATTGAAAGAGTAAGAAGTTTTCAAGATGAAACTAATGAAACGATGATTATAAACCTGGCTTCTCTGAAGTAAATGAAATATTTATAAAGGTGGAACACAGCACAGCATCAACCAGTTCGTAACGTCATCTGCTTTTCATCTTCTGACATTTCTATTTTGGGTTGCTACTGTACTTCATAAAAGTATATACTTTTTAGTGATTAGATATTTTAATGCACTATCGCCATATAACACGTTAACACGTATCAAATTTATTGCTTCAGGAAACCAAAAAAGTGGCATTAAGTATTATAATAAATAAGAAATGTGTTACATATTCAATATTGAATTTGTTACATAATTCAATTACTGTTCCAGTTCCATTAGTAATATGTCCGTATTCAATATGCGACACTTCATTTATTTATATATATTTAATCTCTTCAGTGAAACAGCATAACACAAAGTTCGCGGAAACGAAAAACTCCTATTCTATAATTCTAAAATTACGGTCGTAGTCAGTAGAATGAAAGTAAAAGATAACCATTGAAACGCCTTTTCTAATCGTCAGTCGGTAATAACACTGGAAAGTGGTCGAGCTCTAATTCCTCTTAGGCACAACAAACCAGTGAGGGAATAATGCAACTATAAATACAACTCTCAAGAAACATAGAGCATACATACGTTACTGTCATCTTCACAGGAGTATCCAATTTGATGGGAAACATCATTGAGGGTGGATGAAATTGACTCATTACTAGTAGTTGTTTCATCGGTCACTTTTGACTTTCACTACAATTAAATTAACGAAGTGGTGGTAATTTTGTTTTATGTCACGGCTGTTTTCACACCAACGTGAAACGTTAAAACTTACTGCATTACAGCATAAATTGGAAGAAACAAAATAATTAATGACAAATAAGAATAACAATTTTCATATACATATAATCTGCATGTGCATAGAGATATCTTTTGAACCTTCCGTCAAAGTTTTTGCTAACTAACGTAAGATGTAAAAACTTATTTGTATTAAAATGCAGTTGTATCTAAGCTAAGATACCGAATTCACAACAGTCTCATGTAAGTAACCACAACAGAGAGCGCAACAGAACACCTACATAATGTCAAAAAGGAAAGTAAAAAGTTTGTATGTTCAGCATGTCATTTTCAGTTTCCTGTGAAAATACATCACTTTGAACATGCTCTGAAGAGATTTCGTGAAAGCCAAGAAGTTGCATAACAAGAGAAAGCTGGGAGAATAGCAAAATCTAGCCTAGCTACGAAATAGGTAATTGCTGCTAATATTTTTTGCAGTTTGTTGGTATTCCTTTAAGTAAATGCAGACATTCATTGTGTAATAGCCAGACCTTTGTTAGTTTGATTTATGTCGTTAAACAAAGCATAAAATACACGGGGTGCCACGATAGATTCCAAATTGTACTGCTTTTCGGGAGATTCAGTGTTCCTTTCTTCCTCAATCTTTGGGAAGAACCCAAACAACCCAATGACATAACACAAACAAAGTAGTACAATGAGGGAAAAAGTTTATCTAATTTATTGGGACAAGGGAGTAATAAAAGAAAAGAGAACGAGAGAAGTAGCGACAAAAGCGTCTGCTGTGTGTAAAATACCCAAAATATTCGTAAATATTAACGATCTCGTTTCTCTATCTGTCTCACAATATTTTGGTACAGTAGCTACAATTCGCCCAACTTTTATTCAAACAGAAGTGATCTGATAATACGCCATTGTTTTCAGGCAAATTCATTTTTTATTGCCATTTCCACTTTTTCTCTTTAAAACACTTTATCTTCCAATTTATTATCGGTGTAAACTATTACCAACTCCAATTTCATCGCATTTTCAATTTCAACAAGCTCGTTACTTTTTTAATGTCTGTCGTGTTTCAAGTATTTTTTGACAGTCTCCACTCAGTCTATAATTAGGAGCAATTTGAGAACCAACTTGGTTATTCAATGATACTAATTAAGTGGGACAAATGTAAAAGAATGAAATGAAGAAAAAAATGGAAGGAAGATAAGAGTTAGTGTGGCGTATCTACATTCATATTAAATTTATGATAGTTCAGGGTCATCGGAACAGGGGAGATGAGGGAGACAATACCCCACCAATATTACGCCATTTTACATAAGAAGGATACGGAAGGAGAAATATCTTAGTACATTACAGGGCTAGGTTAGATTTACCCTCGTGTCCCCCCTGTTCCGCTCACCATGGAGGAGCGTACAGATATGAAACGAAACACTGTTCTCGTGTTGAATTTCACCATTGGCCTGCTAGTTGAAAGAAAAGTCGGAAAATAGGCTCTAATTTCCGAAATAAAGTCTTCCAGCGTCAGCCGTATAATAATATTAATAACAATAAAAATTTCGGGTACCGACTTGCACAGGTACCTGACCGTACCAGTTGCTTGTAGTAGTGTAGTGGCGTGTAGTATTGACGGGAGACATTGAGCAAATGATTTTATAGCTTACTGCTGCTGGCGTGTCCACATGAGTATCTAAATTCCAGAAGCTCTTCAAAGTAATAGCAAGCAGATGGAACATTAAGCCGAGAACAGTTTTCTGTTTTGGAAATGTTTCCCTTGTTTTCGTTCCGGGAAGAGTTTCTTCGATAATGCTCTGAAGAACTATTGCACCTGCAATAATAAAACTGCATAGGCACACCAACCGGCCCTGTCTGCGTACCTGCGAATCGTTGTAGGTTCATAAAATAAAAATAGGAATGGTGTAGTACATGAACTGGACGGAAGCACTACCAACTATTTAATCAAACTGGCACCTACTTTTCCCAGACAGGTTGGAAACAGCAGCATTTTCTAGGGAAGTAGGAAAAATTACTTTTTGTGCAGAAAAGAGGCCAATTTTACGGAAATGTCTATTGTAAATAACGATGTATGTTGATATTCAGTACTGGTACAAGTCTAATAGTACATCCGCCAACTTACTAACTAACTGACTGCGACTATTGACCTCCACCATAATCATTCCTGTTTCTGTTTCCATTTTTGCGCCTGTTACTAGTTGGACAAATTGGGCATGTAATATGCATTGCATTTTGCCAGATTTTCGTTGTCAGCGGCGCTGGCATTTGGCAGTGCAGATTTTCAGAGTTGTATATACACAGTTATTTGGACTACATTATGCAGACTCCCAGAAGTTGAGAGTCCCACCATTGTCGGACCCCATAACTATTTTTGGAGGTTTAGATTGCCCTACTTTAGTATTCTATTTTCATCTGAAAATCATTGTTAGCATTATCACCTTCTCCTGTTCGGAATGATTTTCACGTGTCACTTTTGTTTTTGAAATGTAGACCACAATTTCGTTTAAGATTTCAAGTAAATCGCTCACACAAAGTGCATACTCTCCTGTCCTCTTTTTTTAAAGGAATTCCAAAGTGGAATTTTGAAAATTGTTCTCTCTCCCTTTCCACTTGCGAATTCCACCTCCTTCTTTGAAGCAAACGGAAAATACGTGTCTGGTCATGTTCGTAATCCGTGTGTACATACCGAATCATGGTAATGCTCCTATTTTTCCTGACATAAAATTACTTTCGCGGACGCGAAGGACATAAAATGTACATATTTGTAATTTATTGTTATTTTTGCTTGGAAGGGATTCCTTTGTTTCGCTCTTTCTGTCTCACGGACAGAAGACATGTTCTCTATTAACAAGCCGTACAGTTGAGAATTTAAATAAGCGTCGCAACGTCGTATTACTTTTAAAATGTAATAGTGAGCTTTATTAGCCTAAGGGCTAGGGCTAACAAAATGACTGGTGAAAGGTAGCAGCATGCACGGCTATATAAGATTGCCTTTTCATTACAATCAATTTTAATTTTTAATATAAGTATAGTATAACTGTAGTAACAGTCTTGCCTCGTATTTTATTTAAATGTGTTAGTTTTCGTAACAAAAATAGCGTTACGTCGCGATCTTCTAGCTTAGTACATTCGTATTCGTGTTATCAAGTTATCTTATCATAAATACACGGAGTATCAGTAATCTCGAAAGTCTTTAGGGATGTAATATATATAGACGTTGAATAATGTGAGAGACCTTACTAGTTCATGCACGCATGATTTTTATCCTCCTCGACAACACCTAATGCATTTGTTATACGGGAAAATGCCAGAGTCCAAGAGAAAAACGTGAGGTTGCCAGCCAACGGCTTTTTAAAGAGGCGAACGTAAATAAACTTAGGCTGAAATTCATGTCTTGGGTTTACGTTTATCTGTTAGCTATTCTACGTCGTTTATGCTGCTTGCCGTAATAAAATGGCTTCTTCAATGTTCGTTAATGTTCAATAAAAAGAAGTGTGAAATAATAATAAACAGTGCTACTGAGAAGAAGAGTGAAATCGGATGGGGGCAATAAAACACTTTATTTTTATTCACGAAGAATGCTTTCGTTATTTTCTTTTTTTTACTGTTTACATTGTTTTATTTTTATTGAATGAACAAAAACTGAAACATTTAAATTTGGCGTCATCATAATTTTGTTACTGAAATATATTGTGTTCGAATTAAAATGATAAATACAAAGTCAGGGGAATGCAATTAAACAATCTCATTTTTATCGTTATTTTCTGCTCTTATTCGGTTTTTGGTTGAATTAAATGGAATTCTTCGTAGAAGTCGTGTTCAAAGTAGCCGTTCACATGGCGACAGGGGTGTTCCATGTTGACCCAATTATTTTCCAAGAGGGTGACTTGCCCCCAGCTTTTAAAATGTTCTTCCATGTCTTGTTCGTCCACACAGCGAGGGGGGCCTGCGAAATTGTTCTTGTCGTACTTCACGGTTTGAAGAAGATACCGGAAGTCGTGTGCCTTCTGTTGGTTATAAGCGACAGAGCGCCGCATCATGTCCATGTAGGCGGGACGGAAAGAGTAGTCCAACGCAATAAGAGAGGCCCTATCCCAAACACAGTCGAAGGGACCGTATTCCTCAATCGGACACTTGAACAAGTCTCCACAGTAGATTTTTAGGGATTTGTCCTTGTTTGTGTAGAGCAGGCGAGTAGAGTCAAACGTGAGGTCCAGATTGTTTTCCTGGATGAGCTCCTCAATAACCTGGGGAACGGCTTCTACGCCAAACACCTCAAAGCCAAGATTGATAAGGAAAGGAATATCCTTGGATTTACCACAAAGAGGAAGAAAGAATTTCAGCTTTTTCTCCGTTTGTGGCGTATCCGCGCTTTGTTGTGTCAGAAGGCTCAGGTAGCGAAGTAGCTGAGGATGAACGGCGTCAATATGCCATTGAATGGATCGGCACTTGTAGCGATTTTCCCAGTATTCTAAATTTTGTTTTACTTGAACCTCTGGCGGAATGAGCGATTCTCCTGAAATGAAAACAAACATGGACAAATGCATGTGTTAGTGTTATACGTAAGTAAAATTTAGAATAAAGAATTCTATTTTTAAAACAGTTTTATAGTCACCTACCTTTCGCAACTTCTGCAATGCTTGTTGCCATCGTGAGCGGATGTTACTGAAATACTGTGAAAGTTGAGCTATTTGGCTAGGGAAAAATCAAAGTTTTGCGACACTTTTTCTAGATTTGGTATTCCAATCAAGACAATGTAATGGCGGAGGGAAAGGAATTGAAAATGAAATGCGTACTGTCGGAGCTGTGAAGCCGGAATAAAAGTTCACACACGAAAAAGTTTACTGATGGCATAAAAATAAATATTGGATACCTGCTGTGTTGGTGCTGTCTGCATAATGCACAGACAATCTGCGCCTATTGTCTATTTTAGCAGCATGACAACACAACTTATGTTGAATCTGTATTCCATTCTCAACAAGGTACAAGGTTGGAACCGGTTTCTTGTAAGATTTCATCTTCAATCTGGCTTGGGTTTGATTTTGCTTAAGGCCGTACCCGCAGATATAGAAAGTTAAAGTATAATGCAAAGTTGCTAAAGACAGGTGCGGCTTTTAAAGTATAAATTCGAAAAAAATATAAATGAGATAGTGCGAACCAGTACGTGTGACTGGAAAATACTACAACTTAAGTTAATTAATGAGCTCTTAACTAGAATATGTTACTAAGTCATGATCCTAATCATTTAATTTATGGAAATTAAATGATTAAAAGTGTTTGGTTGTTTGTTTTATGTTTCATGTTTTTTGCGATTGTACAGGTTAATATGCATGGACATGGCCAATAATTGGCCATGGACAGTAACCTTGTCCTTATTTTCATTTTGAGAGATCCTTTACGTCACAATAATACGGAGTCTTCAGCATGCATATAGACGAAACTACTGCGTATTTAGTGACTCCTGGTATAAACTCTAAAGTAGGTAATATAACGGTTAGGTACGGCGACAAAGACAATTGCAACGGGTCAGACCGACAGAACCAAAAGAACTGAGGCTGAATGTTAGAATTGATCTGACAGTCAACAGTGACAGTGGGATATGCGATGGAATTGACATACCTACATATTTAGGAACGGAACGTCATGTAATGCTCAGTAAATGCTGGTGCTGCTCATATATTATGCATACAAAAACAGGACGTCCGACTGGTCCGACAGAACATGAATGTAACGTAGACATATACACTTTTTCAATTTTGGATTACAACTGAACAATGCAAAACAGAAGTATAGTTTGTCTATAGTCTATAAGCTCACTCACGGTAAAACTTGAACAGTCATTGATACAATGCATCGGAGCCATTATATGTCATTGCAGATCCAGTCTGTAAAGTCTTCTGGCCGTCCGTGCTTCTCCCAATTTACAAAATAAAAAACTAATCAATATATTTGCATCCAAGTTTCTGTTTCAGCGACGGCGGATCTCTCGGTGTCCGTTGTCCGTTACCATGACAGCCGGGATACAAATTTACAATCAATATGAAGTTGCTCCTTATATGCATGTTGTACATATACATGACATTTACAATTTGATTTTCCCTTATAAGTTATAACTTGAATACGCCTTATGTCGCCAAGGATAGAAGTGCAAAGTTCAATGTTTTTTTTTCAAAATGAAAGATACACCTGTGCGCTACGTATTTTATTTTACAAAATAAGCTGGTATTCATTGCTAT
>JAHZNE010001236.1:0-69400 GCA_027744055.1 Callyntrura sp. NNG-2020 | reverse complement strand
CAGAGACAAAGTAAAAATATCAAGAATTTTTGCGCAAATACTCATAGTATTTAAAACTAAATGATTTTGATGTAAAGAGTTCCATTGTTTCCATTTTCTTTAAATGAGTTCAATTCATTAGATTAAAATCTGCTGGGTCTTACATGCCAAAGTCAAATGACATCATGCGGCGTAACTCACGCTGATTTTCCTCCAATCTTACCGGAATCTCAGAAGCTGGCACTCTAGTTCCCTCCGGATCGTTCATGATAATGCCAAGGTTTGTTCCTTTCAGTGACGACCATTTTTCTTTAGTCCTTTGGGATATCTGACAAGCGGATAAAAATGATAAGCATGATTTTTTATACTTCTGTAACCACTTTTAGTGACATTGCCGACACCGCAGGTTTACGTTTTCTATAGTACCTTGTGATACTTCATTCCAACGATAATCGTCTTCAACTTTTGCATGTGAAAAAATGCTAGATCAAACGAGAGATCTGACAAGTAGCGAAAGCTTGGATCATCATCGTCATCAGCTTCCTCTTCAGACTCGCTATCCGTTCCCATGTCACATTTCCACTCTCGCCATCCTGTCTCTTCTTCATATGGCATCGCCAACACGAGAGTATCCAAGCCTTGGAAAGAAAAATACCTGTGAAGTGACCGTCGTGTAACAGGCACATTAAGAATTACAAATTACAATCGAGAAAAACACACATTTCAGATTTTGAATTCCAGGAAATGGCAATGTGTCTGCCTCTTCGCGAAGGAAATTTTGTAACAAATTTCCGTTCCCCGCTTCCCAAAAAACTGCATTCCACAGGGTAACCGCGCGTTCTGGAGAAATTCCGATAAACAATGCGTCCCACGCCACCGGCGTTTCCTCCACTTGACGCGACCATGTCATGTATTGGGCGGAGATTTTTAATTTTTTAAGAGACGTAATTTCTTTAAATATGTACCGGATACCGTCCAATCGACCGTCACTCAAGTGAACTTCTAATTCGACTACGTTTGGGAAAGAACTGTGAACAATTCGCATTTTCCTCTCACTCAAACTGAAGGCCATCGGTTGCATATAGTCCCACATGTAGTCAACTTCAAATTCCCAGTTACTGATGAACAGTTGCAAACAGGTAATGTCCGGAAAGCCACCGCTACTTTGGTTTATTAATTCATTCAATTCCTCCCACCGATGATTAAACCTGAGCTTTTTCAGTTGAGGAAGCACTGCATTCAAAGCTGGAGAAGAGCGTTTTATATTTTCCAAGTGCCAGCAATTGTCAATCTCTAAAGTAGTCAAGTTTTCCATAACCCGAGGAAAGGCAAACAAAAATCTTTCTTCCCTTCCCATTTTATCCCACTTCCACCAGCTCCGAGGTCCGAGGAGCGACAATTTCTCCAGGGTGGAAGCGACCGGATTCAAAACTCGTCTTAAAATTCCTCCCTCGAATCCCGCGGTTCTACCGGGAAGTATAGACACGGATACGTCTATACTGAGCTCAGTTAAATGGGGCAAAAGGTTATTCTCCATAAGCTGTACAAAAGCATCGCCAGTAATTCCTATACTCGAAAAATTTAATGAAAGGCGACGCAGACTCTTCGGCAGAAAAAAGCTTCCATCCATTATCAGGGTTCTACCTCCACCAAGCGCACTACCGATGTTCAACCCTTTCAGGTTTTCTCGGGCCCCAAGTAAGATATTCCGCGTAAAAGCTGCCAGCTGTTGACAATCAGTTTCCCACGAACGATGGTCACGGTTTCCAATAGTCCGGATAAAATCATGATCACGATCTTTGTACACAATATCGAATTGAATCAGATTAGGGAGGTGGGGTGTCATATTGGGCCAATTTAAATCACCAGACATCCGTACTGGACAAAACATCATTAAATGCACCAGTCCTTGGCCACATCTGAGAAAAATGTCCTGGAGCCGCTGCCGATTTTCAGCGGTAAAAGACTCAGCCGTTAATAGCAGCTTGAAGGGAGCCATGCGTGAAGGATTAAGTCGATGAGGATTTTCGGTCATGCAAACTATGAAATCATCCAAGAACCCGGCATTGGGTTGGTTAACTCCCAACTGGAACAATCCACAATTTTCTACACGTTGGTTTAACGACCACGAGGGAAAATGTGGGTCGCTTAAAAGGTAGCTGACTGTGGAGGTCCAGTGAGGATGGACCAGACGTAAATGTCGAAGCTGGGATCTATCTAGTTTCCCATTTTTGTCAAACAACACGTGGAATATTATTTTTTCCAGGATCTGTGATAAGATTCTCAATTTTTTATATTTTAAGTTTGAAAGGAGGAGTGCACAATTTTCATACATCTACAATTTAACTCTACTCTGTGCTAGAATGTTTGTACCAGATCAATATGTAATGCTTTTGAAACCGGATCGACGTGGACCACTGAGCCCTCTAACATACCATCTTCATGTCCAATACTAGGGACAGTTTTGATCATAGCTAAACGAACAGTTTCGGCCATACTTGTAGTGTCATCTAAAGCAGCGGCGATATTGTTCAATTTTGTTGTACATCCGACACCGTCACCCTCCATGGAAAATCCGGTTAACGAAAAGAAAACATAAAATATATGAAACAAATAATACTTAACATCCTTGGCCTTAACCTATATTAGCCGCGTAGACGTGTAGACACCAAAAGGTAAAAGAGAACAGTAGTACAAAAACGTGAAAGTTCGTAAGTGTGGAAAGACGACGATGGAAATATATACATGGGAATGTATTTGGTGTCGTATACTACGAGATCTACAGGGACAGGGAGTAACAACAGCAACATAGCGGTACTTAAAATAGTAATTATTGCATAAGGTTCGGGTGGGCTGTTTTGTTGGGCCCCCTCCCCTGGTCTGACCCCCTGTCAGTTCTTGCGTATTACCGTTATTATTATTTTATAGACATATAAATTGACAGTAGAATTTTCATCTTTTCTGCCATAAAAGCTGACAACCCAATTAACAATAAATAAATATGTCGGTAAAAATAACCATAATTATGCATTTTGTACCAAAGTTTATAAAAGCGATGATAAGCATGTGTGACATGGTGGATGACACTAATACGAGCTAAAACAAATAAAATGGAGCTTTTACAGGTCGATTTTTATATAATATGCTCCAATTCAGTCAATCACTCGCTCATTAAATTCATCATTATCGTCATTAACGAGCTTTCCGAGGATATGCGAGCTAATAATAATACAAAATCTGGTTTTCTCAAAATCAGACCCAACAACACATCATCATTCATTCATGATTCATCAGGATCTTTGTATCATGTATACATGTATATCTCCTCTCACACATTTATGTGCGTTTATTGCGATCCCCAGTAATTTACTTTACTTTACACCCATATGTATTCATCCATATAACACTCACACAAGCAACGTCCAAAATATCCAGAGCAAAAATGTGCTAAATAAACTGACTCTAAACAACTTACCCTTTCTCCACTGAGAGACAAAACAGAAAAGCAGATCGGTCTGGTTCTTTTTCTGGTCTGTCAAAAAAGTGGTAATCAAAATCATGAATGTATGTATGTATGTGTGTGCGTGCGTCTATTTCATCATTATTATTATTACCCATCTTTTACTCATCAACGAATTTTATTATCTTCTCTGCAGCTGCAGCAGCAGTAGGCAAGTAGTAGCAGCGGCGCAACGCAGTTAAAAGTTAAATTGCCCAACAGTCTCTACAGAGAGTTTACTCTAAAATGTATAACGTAATGTTATTATTAACGAATGATAATGATTTCAAGATATCGCTACGCAGATTAGGACAAAATTCTCACTGGCCTTTTCCTCTTGAATGAATTCATTACCATCATCAGCATCGATATCATCATCAGTAGCAGCAGCAACAGCCATGTTCCCCTGAACTCGCCAAGACTTACAATAATCCATTAAGTACAAGTGACACAAATGAACGATAATATTATGCCCCTCTAATAATAATCATTATAAACTTGTATAAACGCCGCACAGCCAACTCCCTTCCTTCTATTCTCTAACTACTTACTCAGGCATAAACTTATTTTAGCCGTGCTATACAATCCTGCCCGTTTGTGCGTACCTAAAATGATTGCTGTTATGCCTGCTTGCTGCTGTTAGAATATAGTTTTAGGAAAAATGACACATACAGAAGCACGAAAGGAGCAAAATAGGAATAATAACGAATGTGTGGTGGTAGTGGTGATGATGATGATGACGACGACGACGTTGAGAATGACGACGATGATGATAAGTGAATGAGTGCATGGAAATTTGGAATGGCCAACGCAGGGAGAATCGTAGTAGCTATAAAAACGTTAATGCTTAATTTATTTATACTTTTAGTCAATCCACCACCAAACCAACTCCAAATTCCTATAGACCAATATCGCCGACAACGACGGGAGTGATACGGGAAAAAGTACTGCTGGGTGGGTAATTGCCAGTGTTGAACATATACCAACAACAACATGGTTGTTTTTGCGATTTTTGCCGTCTTCCAGAGAGAGGGAGGGAGAGACAGAGCAAACAGAAGCCGACGAAGAGAAGCTTTTGAGTAAATAAAGTAAGTTTGTATGAAGTTTACAGGTATACGTGGGTGTCGCGAACAAAGCAACATCAAATATAGTACATTTTTGGCTACTCATATATTTTTTGCAATATTGGACCCAACACACATACACACATGCACACCAGTAAGCATTTTAGGGGACAGTTTTGTTTGTGAGGTTGGACGGTTGTTGAGGATTTCATTCATCTTGAAAAGTGCCTACTTTTGAGGCTTACACCGAATATTACTTTTGCCGTTTGATGATAGGTCCACTGCTGACGCTTCCGAACGGTTCATTCTTTTCTGCGTTTGGCGGACGCGACGATTGTCTCGCGATTGTGTGCAGTTATTGGGAGGATAGTTGGATGTGATGTGATGTGTGTGTATGCGATATGAAAAATTTTTGAAGGACTGAATGGATATTAAATTTGATGCTTTCTTCGTGTTTGCTATGTATTCTCATACAAAAGAAGCGTTTCTTTTTATTACCAATAATACGCGAAAAAGTCGGAGATATATAGCCTCCGTCGTAATTTTGTGTGTCGCTGGCGAAGCTTCTTGGAAAAAGCTGCTGTCACAAAAGATTTGAGTCGCATCATCATCGCAATGCGTTGAACCATGTTGCATGCTCATGTACTCTGTTATTCACAACTCTGCCATACAACTTCTCTCTCTTTCTCTCTCTCTCTCTCTCTTCATTTTTATCAAATATGAAAGGGTATCGCCAACGACTTTGTTACCGTTTGGAAGATGTGCCACTAAAAGGCTAGGCGATTCTTTGGGTGTATTTTCCATGGGAGAAGTGTGCCCTTGTGGGAAAGGTTGGTGCTTTTATAATCCTTCATGCAAATCCAGTAGAAAAGTTAATTTCCTTACGTGCCATGTCACCCCAATCGTTATACCTGACTGAGCTAGTTTTAGATGAGAGGAGACAAAACACCCGGCCGGGTGATTAATGTGAGCTCTATTGTGCTGGCTTTACAGTACCCAACGCCATAATCCTTAATAATACAGAGACAGGATACAAATTTTACACAAGTAATTGTGTTATCCATGCCATTTTACATGTACCGTAAAACTTTCATATATCACAACTTCCTTTCAAAGGTAATCTTTTTATTTCCCAAATTCGATGACAGCAATGAAGATATCAACTTGTCTATCCCAACTAAATTTTTATAGGCTATTAGCTGTGATATTACTACAAGATGCTAAACGCCATCACAATCGGTTATTTTAATCTAAACTACGTAATACATAATATTATAGATCCACTCTCAAGAAATTTGAATTGTGAAGACTTCAGATTTTGAAATGAAATCCCTTATGCCAATGCCCTCAGAAGTGAAACCTTACACTCTGCTATGCTGTGCTCCCTACTCCCTAGTACCTAAAATTGTCCCATAGAAATCCTCTGCAGCGATATTTCCCAATTTCCCGGTATAGGTTTTATAGGTATGCCCCTTCATCAAACTCCAACTGCAGCTGCACAAAGCCTTCTAGCCTAAATGTAAGTAAGTATATAAACTCACAAATTTTTCATGACATTTCTTACGTGTAAACTGCACGTTATACTGATAATTCATATATAGCACCTACTACCTAATTGCTCACCGTGTGTGTGCCTTCCTACTGCCCTTATACCCATTATCAATGTACCTATACACAACTCATTGTTCTCTTTCAGAAAGAACGATTAACGATTCATCTTTCTTGAGGCATACCTTTACACACATTTTTTTCTGCAAAAATGCTACTACCGCCTGTCTCTGCCTGCCCAGGTACTTTATTCATATCATCAGGACAGGAGCACTTTTTGTCATCATCATCACCATCATCATCCTGAGTTGTGTGTACTTGAGACGACGGCCGACGTGGTACTACGTTCTGCCTTTGTAACCACACACAATGCAAAAGCTTCTCCAACAAATAACTGCAAGGATACTTTACTCGTATATTTTTTATCTCCATATCCGTTCCGTTCATCAACCAATCCAAATTCTTCCCATATTATTCCCATATACGACACAACCGCCACTACTGACGAGAGTGTACCACATTGATGCGCTGCTACTGCAAACTTTTTTTTAAAGGGAAGCAGTTACAACATTGTACATCGGCAAAAACTACGCTTTCAACATTTTAATACATTTCTCAACTCCATATCGCCACAAACTTATATATACACACACACATGATATGTGTGTGTGCAGTTTGCATGGAAAGCGCTTTTTATTATGGTTTCTCTCTCTACTTAAAAGTAATAACATCCTTGTTGCTTTTTTGCTCGCTTGCCAGTACTACTGCCTTTGGCTGTGCTACGATGTAATCGGCAAAAAAAATGAGAAAAGCGCTTCTTCACTTTTTAGTAGCTAGTGTGTGTGTGTGTCGTGTATACATATGGCGTATAATAGGGCAGTTTGTGTGTGTGTCCGTCGAAAACCTTTTTTATAATACACTGTTATAATGGCACAACGACAGTGCCACTACTCTTGGAAAAGAGGAGGAAGAGGAGGAGAAGATGATGATGATGATGACGACGATGATGATTGAGAATGCAGCAAAAAAGGTTTTATTTTACCCATATATCCACACACACACACAACAGAACATGTACAAGAAACACCAAAATCCCAACCACCTATTCCTCCACACAGAAACAATGTAATATCCCCCACATAATACGGGCATGTACCATACTCCCTGCATAATACCGTAAGAAAGAGAGGAAAAAAGAGAGAAGAAAAAACCCAGAATACATTCATGTGTACGCATTTTTTACACCTATACCTCCCCATATCCCATTTTATCCATATTTTAGCCGAGAATTGAAAGAGATACATATTCATGGTCGGTATAACTATAAATGCACAAATTGTTTCTCATCATGTTGTTATTCCGCTATACTATACCCTACCATTTCTGCTGCTGCTTGTTTTTTACGAGTTGGTAGATGGCTCCTAAAAAAAGCAAGCAATGTACAACAAAAAGGCTACCACCAACTACATACACCACCACCACTCTTCCAAATACATGGTGGTGAGTTGAGTTGTGCAGGACTTTTTGCTGTTTGAAAGGGATCTCATGCTGTAGGTACATTGGTAATACGTAGTCATGTCTTGTTTAAGCCTGAAGCTTAACTATGCTCAGGTATGAACCATAATACATCCCTACGATATGCCCGGTTACAATGACTTACTTACAACAAGAGAGCGACCCAAAACAATAGAAATGCATTTATAGATAGGCACACACGTAAAACTGTAATATACGTCATCAAAGCCGAAATCAGCGAGCAGCAAACAATGTTGTAATTGTACGTTTGGTGGTAAAGTACATTTCTTCATTTGAAAGAATGCTAATAATAATAAAAGCTACTAGTCCTGACTTACGCTGTGTTTGTGTGAAGTTTGTTTTTACACGCAGAGGAGGACAATGGAATTGTAAAAAAGAGGTTCGAAGTTCCCTATTATGTATTTCCTTCTTGTGATCATCCTCCTCCCCCTCTCCGCACATGCATTTAACGTTGATGATCGTTTCCTCGTATCTTTCTTGTAAAATGAGTGTGTGTTTGTGTGGAGGAGCAGCACAGCATAAAAGTTCTGCGTGCATATTGTGTGTAAAAGCTGTTTTAGCTGACTTTACAGCTTTATAACGTTTACGTACACGGACATGTCGTGTTGTATTTGTCTTTCTGATGATGATGCGTGTGACAGTATTAAGTTAACAATAAAAATGTATCTTTTTATACGTGTTCCTTCCTATATGTAACTCTCCGTCTGTTTTTTCGCTGGTCATCATCATCGTCACCAAGTCACCACTCACCCACACACATACACACCAAAACCATTTACCAGCAGCAGCACAGAAAGAGAGAAAAGAGAGCATAATACATTATATACTACTACCACCACCACCAACAATATTATTACATATTATTACCATCATCGTCATCATCATCACTACATGGTACAAAACAAGGGAAAGAATGGACGGTTCTGTGTAACAAAGCGAATATGGCAGGGAAGGATTTGACGAACCACCGAAAATCCAAGCAGGAGAATAGAATAGACAGGAAGACTACACATAAACTCCAATGCATACTATACACATATAGTAAAAATATATATATCCACACACACATAATATGTTAAAAATTTTAAAAGAATGTATAGATGAAATATATAAACCAGGTAGTATATACAACATACAATATACATTTCAGGTATATTCAACTTGAGACATACCCATACACACACAGACACACAACAACACACATACTCCTCGTAAAATATGCAGCAGATGTATTATTCTTGTACATTTTCTCCTGTTATGTGTTTGTGTCGTGTATACGACCATTATTTTCCTAATATTCCTCCTTCCTCCTATCGTTTCAACCAAAAGAGCTGAAAGGAAACAGAAAAAGAAAGAGAGAGATAGACAGCGAGATGAAGGCGAAGATGAAGCAGAAGCAGCCTCACAATAAATAAGGTATATCATCATCATCGTTCTTTTAAATATTACATTTACATCTGCTTGGTGTTTGTGTGCAACGTATGGAGAGTGCATACAACAAACAACAAACAGGCACAGAGATACACACACAAATCAACGTATTTTAAAAAGAAGCAGTGCAATAAGAAGGAAAAAAAGAATCTCTTCTCCATATTTTCTGCTGATAGAGGCTCTTCTAGTAGTGGTGTTCTTGAAGCAGCAGCACTCGTTTTTGTATGATGATCAGTAGTAGTGGTGGTGGTGGTATTGGTGATGATATCGGTGTTATTGCATTGCCTCAATTATATTAAGAGGATCATGTAGTAAAGTAGTATATTGTTGCTCGTCGTCCTTTCGATCATCATCATCATCATCATCGTCAGTTTCTTACTATCACCAGTTTATTTCTTCTGGTTCATCCTCATCATCGTCCTCCTCCTCCTCATCGTCATTGCAAGACAGGGAAAAATAATATAAACTAGTCACAGTGTGAGCATCAGCATTACTCGTGTAAAAATGAAATGAACTTGTCCTGTGTGTATTACTACTACTGCTGCTGCTGCTAAACTACTATTCCCCTACAATTACAAGCGGGTATGGTCGTGGTGTGTGTATAATAAGAAAAGAAATGCTTTTACAATAAGAGATTTGATTTCCCCAGAAAAATACTGAAAAGATTAAATGCACCCATAAAACGCGTATGATTATTAATATGTATGTGTATGTGTGTAGGCACCATCCTCATTATTACTAGAGCTTCAAGTACTGAAGGGAATGTAGTAAAGGGAGCCCTGTATGGATTCTCAGGGAAAAGAGTGGTTGTGTGTATGTGTGTCTCTCTGTTGATGATAGATACCTACTACTGATACACAAAAGACGAAATATTCTCGTCGTCAGCAGCCGCAGCATCAGCAGCATTTCTCCTGATCATCTTTTCATCATTATTATGGACGGTGGTGGTAGTAATGGTAATGGTGATGATGATCTCTCCGTGTTTTCGTCATCATCATCCTCCTCGTAATTATTGTTGGCCATTCTGCCTCGTTGTCGTGTAGCAATTTTCTGCCTGTTTAAGTACTATATTGCTCTGGGTAGTTCTGCCCCAGCCGTGCCGTGTGTGTGTGTTGATATGTTGACGATGATGAACAGGACGATAATGATGATCTTGTTTTGTGTTAAAATATTGTTATGAATATATAAGTATCCTCTCATCATCAAGCAGGAGCAGGAGCAGCAACAGAGAGAAGATTCTCTCTGTGAAAACTGTTCGTTCTTTGTAACCGAGTGTGTGTCTGTGTGTCTCTGAGTGTGATGTGCGAGCCCTGTTGTTTTGTTGTGAAGGAAGACGTCGCCTGGTTAGTGGTAGCATTAGCTTTTTAAGATTTAAAAAAAATCTCGCTCTCTGGTTATGTGTCCGTATTACTCTATAGTTTAGAGAGGAGAAGTATTAAGCAAGTTACCTAACATTTTAACAGCATCAGCAGCATTAGGAAAGGTGATACGAAATATTCTCATCTTTCATCTTCATTCGTAAGCCCTTTCCTCTGTACAAACTGTACCGTACCGGGAGTGTAGTTTGCATTGTTATCGTTATCATCGTCGTTCTCCTCCTCCTCCTCGTTTACATCACAAGTAGTATCACTACCGTGTTTTTAAAGTGCATTATTTACAGAAGATTATTTAGCGTGTATGCATGCTTCTTGGTAAAAAAATACAGAGAGAGAGAGAGAGACCCATCCATCCTACAAATTCTTTTTGCTTTCTTCTCTCTTGCACATTGTTCTTTCCAAGTCAGTTACGTGCATCATCAACGACGACGACGTCTTGGTCGTGCATTACAATTTTTATTAAGTGAGCACCTCTATTTAAACACATTTTGCTACTAGTCAGTCAATGTACTTTTATTTTATTGCTGCTCCTCCGTCTTCTCTCTCAGTTCGCCTCCTCCTCCTCCTCATCATCATCATCCGTATAAAATAATGATGGTTCAGTTCACAAGATGTTGACGACGACAACGATGATGATCTTGGTAATGGTGGCTGTAATAGCAAAGCAATAATAGTAAAAAAAATCGTCATCATATCATCTTCACAAAGAAAATACAACAATGCTTTCCTTCTATATATATCGTTCCTGGTGAAGGTTTTGTTGTTGTGAAGATGCTGCACAAAGAATCAAACCAGTGACGACTGTCGTCGTATTATTGAAATACCACGGCGAGAAATACACTCATAGTGAACTTGTTTGTTGCATTTATAGTTGCATGCATTGTTGCATATTGCATTTTTCGAGTAGAGTGTAATCATCGGTCGGTACACACATTCACACCACGTAAGTAAAGGTATATATCTGTAAATACAACAACTGCTCTCTCTCTCCCTCTCTCCCTCTCAGTTATTATATTTCAAAAGAAAATATATCTCTGAATGTCTTGACCAAGGATGAAGTAAAATGTATAGTAGGAAGGCCTGAAAATAAAGAGAGAGAGAAGGACATCATGTCTTTTCCCCCAGATATTGTTACTCTATCCGGTCAATTTAACTGCACCTTCACTGAATAATAAACCATCATCACGACGTCGGCAATCGACGTCGTTGCAGTCAAGTGTACGGTGCAAAAAAATTGTAGGTTGCTACTATTTTGTCTGTTTATTGTAGCACCGTACATATTTAAGATAAATGTGAGGAGGAGGCGGCGGCAGGCAGGAATACCACCACTTTAACCGCTCGCAGCAGACGAAATAAACGCTCTATATAAAAAGAGCAAACGAAATTAAAGTCAGTATATTTCACTTTATTTATGAATTTTATTACAATTTTTTTGGCATTCATTGTTGTTGTGGTGTAGTACGTCTGCGTCTCTCTGTCTTTCAGTGCGTTTTGTATATACGCTAGGACGAAAATGTGAAAAATACATCGTAATAATATACTTAATAGTTGTATTGGTTGGTGGTGGTCGGTCGGTGGTGTGGTGGTGGTTTTATAGTCAAAGTGGAGTGATGATAATGATGATAAGAAGGAAGACAGCTGCATCTGCATCTCTCTCTCTCTCCACTATTCCACTCTAGCGAACAACAATGTAGAGACCCAGGGAATGCTAAATTATTGCCGATGAATACACAGTATATTGTTGAGGCAGTGGTGGTAGTGTGCGCAACAGAAGGAAAAGGCTAATAAAATGGGAGAAATAGAGGAGTAAAATGATAAATATGCAATGCAGAGTAGGTATGCACGCACAGCAGCACAGTCACGGATGATAAACGGCTTTTCTGTGAATAATGAAAGGGGTAGAGGTAGGTACACATAAATAGGCTTATTCGATTACTTCCGTTTTTGTGTTGAGAGAGGAGACGGTGAAGTGTAATGAGATGACTTTTTGAAAATATACCACCAAATACGGTCAATACATAGTGGAGAAGAGAGAGAGAGGGGGAGAGCATTCACAACAAGAGGGAGAGAGAATTGTAGGAAGCTGAAGTTGTAGTGTAAAAGGGGAAAGGGTTAACTGTTAAAATTACTGGCATTATAATAATAAAGGTGACGAATATTAAAATATGTACACGTACACATGCACACACCACAGTAATTATTGTTGGTGTGTGCCTTATTGAGAATTTTGAAAAGAGGCCATCGACTGATTCGTTTGTAGTTTGTACCCCTCGAAGGAAAAAAGTAGCAGTAATTATTTTAATGAGAAAGGGAAGTCGGCAGATTTTGCGGCCGATGATAGTTGATGGTGGTGGGAGACAACATTTTTGTAACAGTTGCGTGTACGCATGTCACTTTTCTTTACCGTATTTACACGAGTAGTATTCCGCCGGTTGTTGCAGTTGTCTGTGTAGTCGTCAACATGGTAGACATTTAAGTGTGCCACAAACTGTTTAGGAAGTTGTGGCTAGCCGGATTATAGTAATGGAAATTTGTTTTAATTGTTAGCATGTTTATGTGGGGAATAATAATGTTTAATAACTTGTTGTTTTTTTTGTATTTTTAGTGACATCAGTCTGCGCATCAGCTGACAACTTGTCAATCCAGCCATGATTATCCACCAGCTGAAGACGACAAGTCGGTATTTGTCATTGTCATCCTCTTCTGGTGGTGTCGCGAACCCATTTCCAGACGCCAAACTCTGCTTTCATGTGAAGGGCAGCGTTACTGGTCATGGTATTGTTATTGAGTGGTAGCGACCTATAAAAATTGTAATAATTTTATAGTGGGACTACCCCGCTTACAAAAATATTTAGTGGGTAGTCAAAAGTTTCAGTACGATAAACTAGATTAATTTGAATTGCCTCCCACACACATCATGGCGTAATAATGTTTGTGTTGTTGACGTTACCGTGTATTTACTCCTCCTCATCGGATAAAGAGCGAACAAGTTGAAGGAGAGTCGGATTGGGATGAACCGGAAAATTTTGTGTGAATAGTGACTAAAAACTCTACGTGTACATTCCAATAAGTAACCCTTTTATTTTTGTTTTTTGGTGTTTTTCTTTATGTTCAACGTTTAATCAGTGTATTTACTACTAGTTGTGATAAATATAGTGTTGACCCGTGACACGGTGACGTTAGGCAGATCGGCGTCCCTCTAGAGCGCTTTTGTAGGGTCCTCACAACAACAAGACCAACAACGACTTCGTTTTTTTGACGTCGCTGACGTGGCTGATAATTTCTATTGGACAGATTATTACCATCAAACAGTTATAATGGACACTGAACCATTGAAATTAAATTGGATACCTAGTCCTGCAGGTCCAGCTGGGGATAGTTCTGGTTGTCATGAAGTGAGCTACAACCACTTTTTATTTTGTTACTTACTACTACTTCCTCTCATAGCATGCGTCATTATTTGAACAAAAATTGACATAATATATATAACTTTGTTTTTAAAAACTTAAAATCCTTTTTGCGATATATTTAAAACGCACAAGCGATAGCGAGCTAGTTAGTTAACTATCATACATACCATTTTGATTGGTCGTCTGTTGGATTGGCTATTCATTCATGTCAGAACTTTATAGTATAACCAGTCTGAGAATGAATGTTGTACATTAATAATAATTATCATTACTGATAATTTCTTTTTCTTCATAGTACATACATACATAATATATATATCAATCAAATAACGTATTAAATTAAAATTCTAATGAATAACAACATCAAGCAGTCCAAATTGCAAAAAGGTGTGAATTGATTGACCTCGACTACCTGATTTAATGAAAACTAATGTGGACATTTTGAACTCATGTGAAACCAAACCAAAACTCCTAAATACACCTAAAATACAAACTCCACATGTGACATGTATTACTTTTTATAACCCCAGCCGGGGCATATTTTAATTTCCTTCTTCTTCTCTGTTGTTCAAAATATTAATTGTTGTGAGTTTTACCTTCTGTCTTTAAACGTACTATATATAATACTTCCTGTTTTTAGGAAAACAACACAATACACCTTGAATGAACTGTCCATAATTATATATTATTTTCGTGATTTGTAACCATTGTCGTTGCCCGTTATATAGATATTTCTACATTTTGAATGCCGGTTGTTTCCCGAATTTGTTATATAGCGGTAATACATGTACATTTTTACTATTGGGATGATATGTGGGAATGCGGCAGAAATGTCTTCGTTAATTATTATTTATTACTGATTATTCTTAAGCAGTGCGTGTGTGCGACCGTTCACGTTTTTAAGTAGCAGTTTTAGTGCGTTTTCTTATTATATTATTAACTGTCTATTCATTAATATTTAAAAATCAGTGAGATTTTTTAAGTAATCTATAGTGCTCCATTTTGCATACATATACATATCCGTAAAATATCTTGGGAATAGTAAATTGTCATTACCTAAATAGTATAATGATATGCACAGCACCATCGCATAGTTTAAAAAAAGTTTTACATGTGTGTCTTGTCATCGACAACTTATAATAATTAAAATATTCTATTGTACTTGACCTTTCCAGTTTTTGTGACCAATTTGTAAGAAAATATCGAGGACTGGGTGCGGGATGTATACCGTGGCATGTCTGTTATTGTGAAACCGTATTATTTGTGTAAATGCTCGCTCAACTCAGTCAATCAACATTGAAACGTTTCGTAATTAATTAATATAAATTACGCAAGTCAGTAATCCTTACGATGATTACAAAGAAACTCAGCCGTTAATTAAAAAGAACAATAATGGTATTGCATTTTGTGGAGCACGTAAAACAGTTTTCAAGTTACAGTTTTGCAGTTTTTATATACATTATACATATATAGGTATACAATATTTTATTTACATAATTGATAGTAAAAGTCGTTCTCGGAGTTTCTTCTTAGTAAATTGCTCATCGTCACACGTTGTACGTGTAGTACGTAGAAATAGTATTCTGATACGGCGAACCGATTCTTACGTACACTTTGTCAGTTTTTACTTCTCAACAAAATCTAGTTCCGTAATATTAAGAAGGAAACAAAAAATTGAAACGTTTGATTGAACTTTCAGTAATTATTATATTACAAACTTTACTTACACTGTATAAATACATACGACTACTGTGTGCACTCAATATTCAGTTCAGTACTACTTCTACCGTTGAAGTTTAAAAAAAGTCCTCCTTCCTCCTTCAACCTTCTTCTTGTTGTAAACTTTTAAACACACAAAAAGCTGCAAAAATGGTATGAAAACGATTTTTTAACCGTCCCTATAATTCTCTTATAAAAAATATTAAATATGTGAATATATTTTTTTATATTTTTAAACTCCATTTTTAGTATTGTTATACTCGTAGTCTATTTATTGTACTATACACTTGTTTGTTACTACTACTTTTGTTCTTATTTATAGCTGGTTGTACATTATTTAGTTTATTTATTTTTTTCAATCTTTCACTCCTTTTATTATTATCATTGCACTTACACACCTTACCATCGTGCAAAAATCACTAAAAAGCACTGTATTTTGAAGTCTGAAGCGTATTTATAACAATACATATGTTATGTATATATATTTCTTATTTAGCCTTCTTATAGGACTTGACTTTCACTGTTGCAATAATGTCGTCACACATTAATTTTGCCAAATTCACTGACACCTATTGTATTTTACTATCTGTTACTTCACAACTGCAAAACGCACTGTATCTAGTTAGTTGACGTCGAATTAGCCGTGTAAATTCACGTGTTATAATATTCTTTGAACACTGCTAATGTCACGCTCACCGTTGCAGCACACACACACACACACATACACACCGTTTGTTGTACTTGAAAAGATAACATTTTATCTTGACACACTGCTTGCATTTATTTCTTCTCGGGCGAGCCTTTCTAATCGATATGTTGTTGTCCGTGTTAAGCTTCTTTAGTTAACTCAGTTAACTAATCATTCTTCAAAATCTATAATAATTATAATTAGGTAAGTGTGGGGCTTGCTTTAGCGTTTTATGATCTGCTCGTTCCAGGCATGCTGCATGCTTATTTTTATGTTTTAAGTTGTGTTCCTCAGTACATCGTATACATGAATTGAAGGATATTTTCAACAATAATTATCATAATAGTTTCATTTCCATTGTATTTCTGTAAAAAATAAATCCGCTTCCAAAAGCGGTCCAAAAGTCTCCTGTACTTTTGCATTTATGCATTTGCATGTGGGGAAAGTTTTGTCCAAATAGTAGGAAAAAACGTAAACCATGAGCGATTTGAAAGTCTCATGTTTTTAAACATTTTTTACTATTTCGGTAGACGTCATGTGATTTTGAGAAATTGTGATAAAAACACCATATTTTACGGAGCTGAAACCATAAATTGGGAAATAATTGGAAGGGACTAGAAAGAATGAAGACCAAGCGCGTTAGTGTGAAGCCAATTACTGTACGTCACGTGGGTTGTGGATAGGGTGCTCGATACATGCTTTTTTATGACGTACAGACATGTACATTGTGCAATAACTGCAATTTTTTAAATGTGGAACTTGTAATGTTATTAGAAATTACCCATCAGTCTTACAATCTTACTGTTAATCGCAATGCAATGGACAATTGGAGAAAAACGGGTGATGATGATACAAGCAATTGACAATTTACAATGGGCAGGAGATATGAAATCATTATGACATTTAAACTTTTTTATCTTCTAATCTTTTACTTTTCTCTCGATTGCTGCACATGCTACAAGCTAATTTCTCTTATGATATATATTATTCGGTTTGCGTTGTAGCGTAGCTGGCGCCGTGGCCCTGGCGCATACATTCGTGGTGAAAATTGTTTATTTTAGCTAATCTCTGTCAGGGCAGCAAGCAGTTTTCACTTTTGTGTAGTCATATCATCATCGCTGAATGCCGGGCCGGAACAAACAATAATTAATTAAGTGCTAGTTGTCGACAGCGAAAAATATGATTTTGTTCTATTTTTATGTCCCTTCGTCATCAGTCATCAGTATTTTTTGTTACTATATCCAGTGGCATGTGGTGGTCTGTGGGGAGCCGCACTGGAAAAAAAGTATTAGTTAGGTAGTTTTAATGAAATTAGAGAGGATTACTGTTTTTCCACGTCTACATGACAAAGTAGAAAACACACAGCTGTTGTGCTGAAATATTCGCTTTCTTGAAGTTTCATTGGCTTTTTTCCTGGAAAAGGATTTAGAGGGAGAAGAGAGGATTCTATTGAAGAACTTGTATTGTCAGCGTCATCTCATCGTCATTATCAAGGCTGTACAGAGTACACAAACAAGACCAATGGGCCAGTTGACAAACGGGGGATTGAACTGGAGCTGTTGTAGAGTACAAATAATAGTAATCCTCGTGATAATAACAGAATCAAGAGAGTCAACATCATCGTCACCACAAACACATTCCTCTTTTACAACATTTTGTGAAGTTTGTTGATTTAATCATAGAAGAGGGAAGATCAACACAAGAGCAGAAAGAGATACGACTTGTATATAGACAGATATAGGGTATTTAGAGCTGGAACAGTAGAGAGAGAGAGAGATACAGTTCATTGTCGTCGGTAGTGTGCGGTTGTCGAAGTGTTAGTAGTGGTAGAATTTGTAATATGAATTAGGCGAGAATTAGGTACAGAGTTAGTTTTGTTTAAAGGAGTGGTGGTGTTATCGGCATTAAAAGTGGGGAGTCACACGAAAGGGAAAAAGAGAAGAGGATTGGTTGGAACACCAGTTAATTAGTTACATATATTTTTTGCTGAATTGCTTGTGGACCGCTCTGCTGCTACTGCTACTTCTGCTACCGTTGGTATCTTTGTCGGTCCTCTTGGAATCTGTGCGTGTCGCTTGGAATCTCTTTTTGTCTTGTCCATGGCACGTTGAATGAGTTTGATAATAATAATAATAATGATAATACATTTTACTTGGCTGCTTCAGTATTACTTTCATTTCAGAAAAATACTTCCTTTAACACTTAGCTCAAAGTATTAATTTACAATTTTACAAGCCATGTTAAAATTCGCTTATACAATATTTAATTGTTGTAAATATTAATGTATGGGTCTCATAGTTGTTCCCAGGTTTTATAAAAATTGTAATTCTTTCAAATGTTAGTATCTGTCTAATTTTGGTATTTTTTTTCTCTTTGTACCTTTCATACTTTCAGAGTCGAGGAACTCACCACCCCGCTGGAGCAAGTTCTGGCAGTTCGGCAGTGCTGATGGTGGGGCCTAACTTTAAAGTGGGCAAGAAAATCGGTTGTGGAAACTTTGGAGAACTCAGATTAGGTAAGTCAATAAGTGCGTTAGCGCTGTATCTATCGTCAACTCATGCCGGGATTAGTTTGTGATGTGTACACTGTACATACATTTCTCTAGTTTCTATATGTAATTAACGTGATAATTTGTCATCGTCAACGTCAGTATTTTTTATTCTCTTGTGGATTTTGCCCTTTACACAAATGGCCAAAGTACTAAAAAATTACGCATGACCGTCATTACATAAAAAGTTCAAGGGAATTCTTTTTTTACTTTTGTCCTAAGAGAGAGAGAGAGAAAAAAAAGAAAGAAAAAAGTCCCGCAATTTAATAGAATTTATTGAGGTCACAATTGGTGTGGATTTTATGGACAGGCTATGATAAAGTATAAAGAAGCATGCGTTGTGTTGCTTCTCTCCCTTTCTATCGGCATCGTTGTCTAGAGTGTTGTGACTCTAGATCTGGGTCTGGGTGCGCAAATGTGCAGTGGTGGTGATGGTTAGTCAATCTTTTCGTGTTTGCCTGTAGTAGTAGTAAGTATGCCGTTTATAATGTAAATGTCAATGCGAAAAAAATCGGGGAAAGTCCTTGTCAACAACACCTCCAACAACCTCGAGGCGGCAATACGACTCCACTCACTCACTATTATTTCCTTCTGCTGCTGCTCCTCCTCCTCCCCTAATACCAGTGCACTACTGCGCCATTATATTGCCTTGCCGTTTTTCTCTAGAAAATATGGAAGCAGAGAGATTGTGTGTGAGGAGGATAATATATGGCAGAGAGTGAGTGTAACAACAAAATCCCCATATGCCAGGCTGCCTTTCTTCGTCGTTCGTTTTTTTTCTTCTTCACTTCTCTCCCACTTTATTTTTTATGTTATTATCTGTGCACACGCCACGCCAGCAGCAACGTAGTCATCGCCAATAATAATAATAGTAATGAGCATCTCACCACTCCACTTCGTTCTACCATGCATGATACAAGAGGGCCACCTTACGAAAATATGTGCTTTTTTGTAATTCTGCTGTCTGCAACTACTTTTAACAAAAGTGTGGAACTAAAATAATGTTCATTTGCACAAGTGTTTAAAAACGATATTTTTCCGCTTTTTGCTGCATTCTTGTCGTATAACTGTGTCTCCGCCATATATACCACTCGTATCGCTTCCGAGGCACAGCATCATAATGATCAGCGTTATGATACCATATCCTCTACACGCAGTCAGTTATTTTTGCATTTTTTCGTATCTACCATCCACCCGATCCATCTATTATCCGGTGACTACCTCTCTGCTTAAGCATTGATTCACTCCATTTGATAATCATCCTCTCACGCCGTTAAAGTCAGATTTTTAAGAATTCCTTTCACACTCGGTGTCTCTCACATTTCAATTCAAGGAAGTATGGAAGAGAAGGGAAACTTGGGAAACGTTGTGTTTCAGCAGTAGAATCATTATCATCATGTTTTAAGGCCGCGTGTGCAAGTCTGTCTATGTTGTGGTAATGAGATTGCGTGGGTGGGAAATGATGGGAAGGAAATGAAATGGAAAGAAATAAAAAAAACTGCTGGTGCGGTACTGGTGGTTGGGGGAATGAAAATGGAGAAATGGTAAATACTGTCGAAGGAGAGAGAGAGAGAGAGCAAGTAATACAAAGAAAACTCCTGATTATGTTGCTGCTGGTGAGCGTGGTGGTAGTCGTAGTGGTAGGAATAGGAATAGAGCAGAGCCAGCAAATTCTTTTTCAACTGTTGTTTGTGTGTCGTTTGTAGCTCGTCAAAAACAGACATAGTGGGATGCCTACTTTTTACAAACAACTTGTGTGTTTGTGTGTGTAACCTAAAAATGTTTTGGTGTTGTAATGCTGCTGCTGCAGCAGCAGAAGATACTGTAGCAGTTTACTATACGTCTACATTTTGTCTTGATTCATTCATTCATTCGCTCTCACATACTACTACTCTTTCTCTCTATCTAGCTCAGATTTCTTCTCTCTCCAAATTGCCTGTTCACTTAAGATATTACTATTACGACCACCAGACATATTGGTACTTAATCCATAATCTATCCACGACAAAGCAACTCATTTCAATTCATGCTTTCCTATATATGATAAAAAAGTCCGGTCCAATGTCGCCGTGATCTCCAACTTGTTTGTTTAAACAAGTTATATAAAACGTACATGTGTATGTGTGGACGGAAAGACATGCATTGATAAAAATGTATTGATCCTTGATCCTTCTGGAAGAAAGTTGGCTGATGATTTTGGAGTTTTGAGGGAAAGTTCTTTTTTCCGTTCAGGGATAGCGTTATATGGATTATTACTTTATGATTACACTACACACAACTTTTCTCAGCCTGCAAGCCAAGCTTATTTATATAATACTCACTCAGGTATAGAAAAATTGAAGGAAATAAGTTTGAAACCTGTTTTTATGTTGATTAGTTGTGCCAGTTTTTTTTAAATCTTGGCATGTTGGTATTGATCAATCTGTATCAGTATCATCCTGGTTGTATGAACATTGACGATGAAGTCCTATGAGCTGGCACGCAGCAGGAGATCAAAGGAAAAACAAGAGCATATTTTTTGTACTTGGAAGTTTTAGTTTTTAGACATGGAAAATGTAATCCGATAGCAAAGAGAGAGAGAGAGAAAGAAAGAAGGAGTCGTTGGATGATGATGAAGTGATGATGGTTTGTAAAGGTTAGAAGTTTTTTCCGGTCCATTCCTCCTTTCTGTCTATCGGTATCTCTGTCAAGCTTCAGTTGAAAGGCTGACACTGGAAATGAATAGAAAGCTACATATAATAGGTACATGTATTCATGGGAAAGAATATATTAACATATCTCTATCGTTGTCATTATATGTAGCTTCGTTACATTTAAATGGATATTATTTGCTGTGATGAGATGTAGTAGACATTGTCATTCGTGAGAAGGTATGAATTATATGGAATTGTATGAATGTGTAGGTAGGAGCGATCTATATTAGTGGAACATGTATCATTCAGCTTTTATCCGGGAAGAGTATATATAATTTTACGAAGGTTGAAATTATAATTGTTTTTCTCTGTCGACGCAGTAGGTTGGATTATGATAGTTTTGATGGAAGCCAACATAATTTTTTTTCGTCGGGTTTCCCGTTTCTCGCTAACTGGATGAAGAAGTAAAAGATGATGATGGAATTTGAAATAGCATGCGAGGATAAACGTGACGTCTCTCCCCTATTTCACATAGTGGGCGACAGGAATTTATTTCATTTCTGATCCTGGACTCTTCATAAGATTGGATTCCTTCACCACACCATTGTCGTCATTGTGTTTGTTACCGCTGCGTGCGGTAGGTATATTTTATTTATTCGTTGCCCCATCGCTCCATTTATCTGTTCACTGGTCGCAGGAAGTAGAAAGAGTCAAATTAAACGTTCAGAGAGGGAAAAGTGAAGTACAACTGTCTGTTGTAGATGATTTTGGGCTTGTGGTAGTGACGCATGATTATGATGATGGTTGCGTGATTTTCATTCACGTTTTTTGTTGAGCTTGCGTCGATAGTTATATGCGGGGTAGCGTGGCCTGTATAAATTCAATGTGATGATGATGCATTGTGATATGGGGCATGCATGTTTATGTGATGATTTGTAGGTGATGAATTGGGTTTATTAGGAAAGTAAAAGAGAATATGACGGTGATGGTGGTGAAAGTAAGTAAATCAAAATCCAGTTAGTTATATGAAGGGAAAAATCCTAGAGCTAAAGAAGACAGACAGGTTGTTTTTGCTAGGGCATACTGTGTAACAGAAAAAGGTTGAATAGAGACTGCTGTTTTCTCACCATAATTTGGAATATTCCGTCCGGGTGTTTCCCTTGCTCTCTCTGTTGGGAGTCAACTTGCTGGTTTGGCATTGGCGGTTGTGAAAGCTGGAGCTGTGTGCATATACAGCATAAAATGTGGTAGTAATCATGAGTGGCGTGGTGATAAGAATTGGATTCTGGGTTGAATTGGATGACATGACACATGGAAAAAATGAGACAATGAAGAAGCGACTATATATACAGTATATCTTTTGCCAATGAAGGAATGCTTTACTGCTGCGAGTGACGGGATTTTGTCACTTGGTTATTCAGGCGAGGATAACCTTGTACACCAGTCAGTTTGTCGGAGTATGCGACTTTGTACCAGATTTTTGAATCGGCATTGTTTCAACAGAATTTGTGTGATAGATACACAGAGGGTTTAACTCGAGTGACGCGAAAGAGAAAAAGGGACAATTTTGGGTTAGGTGGTGTGTGAATGCGAAATATTAAGGAACTTTCAGTGTGCCCTTTTGCTACTGACGTTGATGATGATTGACGCGCGTATATTATATTAACCATAATATGTATTTGCAAGCTTATGCGCTGATGGCATTGCCTGCTGTGTTTAGTTAAGTTGTCAAAATATTAAGAATATAGAAAGAACGCTGACTTGGTCAGACCTATAGCATTTACGCTGTACAATAACAAATTGTAATACTATTCTCTCTTGGTTTCTGCAGGGAAAAACCTATACACCAACGAGCATGTGGCCATTAAATTGGTGAGTACCTTTTTATGATGCCACACAACAATAATAATGATATGTAATTTCATTTGATCTGTCCAATTTTCTGGGAAAACGTGAAAGCGTTCCTCGTCTAGATAAGCTGATTAAATGTTGAATGTGTTTTATTTTTTTCATGTGGCTGGCCACCGTTTTGTTCCTGACGCTGATTATAATCCTTTGGAAAATTGGCGGTGTTGCTTTTTTGCACATCATCGTCATTAATAACAACGGAACCGTCGTCGTTGATGTGTGCTGTTTTCTCGCTATCATCCGATTTATGTTTCATGTCGCTTGTTCTATCAACGCAAAAATTACATGTGACACGATGATGTACTCTGGCGTACGGTGGAACTACAGGAACCGATGAAAACTAAAGCCCCTCAGCTGCATATGGAATATCGCTTTTACCGTATTTTAGGATCTCATGGTAAGTGTAGCCGCAGTAAAAAAGCAACAATAATAAAAATAACAACAGCCGAAACAAAAATTACATTACTTCAGCACACAAAACACAAGCACAGAGCATTGTGTGTAAAATAAGAGATAGGCTATAGTATTTCGTCCTTTTAGCTGTTGCTCACTCATTCTCATTTAGGTAGGCAGTATGCTCCTTCGACTCGCCATAAATGGTAGAGTATGTAGTCTTTTTTAACTTGCAAAGTATCTTTTTATTATTGTCTTTTTTCCCTTTCGTCTTGATGACTTCGTTGTCCTCAACTTTCATGTTCCATTGTGTTTTCTCGTTATTATACAGTAGTAGCAAGAAAAATATAATGCAATAATAGTGCAACTAAAGTAAATGGAGCGTAGTCAGTCGTTGTAGTAGTGGCGTATTTAATTTTATTATTTTCTCCCGCATAGCCGGTGGTGAAACTTGTAGCCAAGCCATGATGACGATGATGTTGTTGGTATTTATTTCGTTTTCATGCATTGAAGCTACTAATAAAAAAGTTGGTAGAATTGAAGTGTGCAGTGCATGGAATACGAAAGAAAGATGGAAGCATGTTGTGAAGCAGTAGATATTCGTTCGTACACATAATGTATGTATGTGTATGTACTTGTCGTCGTTTTGCGTGACGTGACCTTTCTCTCTGCTCTCTGCTATAATCCAATTTTCTCTTCTATTACCGTATTATTAAATACATGGAGACGTAGGGGGAAAAGGAAGAGAAAAGGCCTTTTCAGCTCTTTTGTAGGAAATTAATGAGGTAGGCTGAATAGTACGAGTAGCAACTATATAGGTTCCATCAACAGGAGAAAGTAACTCAAACAATGGTAAACCATGGCTTTAAGGTATGAAGCTGTGCATGTGCATGATCATGCTGGAATTGAGATGGCATGAAAGGAGAGGAAGAAAGCAGCTTTGGATTCGTGACTGTTTTTGATAGGTTTACTTGACAAACTGGAGTGGGGTTTATGCTGCTCAAAATTGTTTTAAAGTGGTCGTATAACGCGTGTTATGTGGTTGTCGTAATGCTGAGTATAGCACATTATCTTGAGACAGATCAGAGTAGTTGGAGTTGTGAAAGAAAATCGGATGAGATGTATGAATAAATTAGATGGAACTTGGACAAGGAAAAGAATTTAAAAGATGTAAACAAAAAATACAGATTTGACTTAGGATGAGTTTAATAGGGTACAAAATTGTCTCAGGTATTTTGCTGTGATGCTGGGAGTTATAATGAGTGTAAAGCGTTGTGTGTTGTAATAATTCCAATTTAAATGGAGGAAGAGTAATATAACAATTTTATTGAGCCATTATAAACATTTATTTGGTACTACCACTTTACAGAAGGTGTACCAGAGGTGTACTATTTCGGACCATGTGGGAAGTACAATGCCTTGGTAATGGAACTCCTTGGTCCTAGCCTTGAAGACCTGTTCGATCTCTGTGGAAGAAGATTTTCGTTGAAGACTGTTCTTTTGGTTGCCATCCAGCTGGTGAGTGAAATCCGGCAGGAATTGATAATTCAATTAAGGATATGAAAAGGGGAAACGTCTACCGTACCCACGTTGTATCTAGCGATGTGAAAGTGCAAACACATGCAATTGCAATGACGGTTTTTTGTTCGTTTTTACTGTTTTAAACAGTTACACAGGATAGAGTACGTACACTCGAAGCATCTAGTGTATCGCGATGTTAAACCAGAGAATTTCCTAATTGGCCGGAGTTCGAATAAGAAAGACAAAGTAATTCACATAATTGACTTTGGGTTAGCCAAGGAGTACATTGATCCGGAAACGAATAAGCATATACCGTATAGAGAACATAAAAGCCTCACAGGAACTGCTCGATACATGAGCATTAACACACACATGGGCCGAGGTACGCAAAGATTTGAAATGGACGTGGTGGAGAAATTCAACAAATTAATATTGACATTGGCAAAAGTAAACAGGTTTAGTTCCTGGTTTATGTTTATTGATGGTTGGTTATGTCTTTTCCCAATTGTTCCAGAACAAAGCCGTAGGGATGACTTGGAAGCGCTAGGTCATATGTTTATGTACTTTCTCCGAGGGTCTTTGCCGTGGCAAGGCCTGAAAACGTCAACGCTAAAAGAGCGATATCAAAGAATTGGGGACACGAAGCGGTCTACCCCGATTGAAACGTTGTGTGAGGGATATCCTGGTACAAACTACTATACTAATGGAAATCATTATTTCAATTTGCGGAAGTACTTTTACGTGCAACCTCGCTCGTATAGTGGTTTACATAATATGGTAACTTGGTGTTTTCAGAGGAAATGGCTACGTACCTTCGTTATGTAAGGAGACTGGACTTTTTTGAAACACCAGATTATGAATACCTGAGAAGAATGTTTCACGATCTCTTTGAAAGAAAAGGGTACGTGGACGATGGCGAGTTTGACTGGACTGGTAAAACGATGGTAAGTTTGTAATTTAGAAATAAAAATGCATGTCATGCATCCATGTACGTTTGACATTTACTCTCTACTGTGAAGAAACTCTCTTGTTTCGGTCTTCTTTCTTTTGTGCATTTCATTCGTTTAAAATGTTATTTTCGAATTAGCCAGCGAATTTTGCTCAACTGAGGGTGCTCAGACACGCTCCACCCTCGAATTGTCGAAAGTCTAGATCAGGCCAGGTTTATATTTTTGTTTACTTTTCAGTATAATTATGATGTAGGTATACTGTATTTATTTACTAAATTATTTTCCTTCGCTCATCGTAAAACATCCTTTTTAAACAAATTGAAGTATAAAAAACCCTAATAAGTAAAGTACTGCGTAGAACAGAAGTTGTTGAATAGGTATATCCTGTGACCTTTATATACTGTTGTACTCAGTACAACGGTTGTATTGGGTAGATATATCGACTTTTCCTTTACCCGACGCGAAAAATATGTTTCAAGCAAAACAAATAACTCCTATGCTTTCCTTTTATTTTTCCAGTCTACTCCAATCGGATCTTTGCAGACTGCCCATGAAGTGATTTCCCCTCACAGAGAACAAAGACATCATCCACATGCTGCTACCCATAATAACCCCAGAGCAGCCAAGGTAAGAATGACTGTTTTCGAATCTAATATTTTGGCTCTATCATATATAGCGAAAGTATTTATATTTAGGTATTTGATTCATCGAATGAAAGCAGATTATCTTCATAGCAGACAGAATAGACATAGAGGAAAGTGTATTTAAACTTGTAATTTTTCCTCCATGAATTTTTGTTATTAGGGCGTTAATTTTCTACATTTTTTGGCATTTAGGCTATAATGATGATGTATAATTTTTTACTTTTTAAAATTCTTAAATTACACTTATAAAACTAAATAATTGATTATGTCTATATACTTAGGTAATACCGCTATTTAAAAAAAATATTAACCAAGCATGTCGCACATATGTCACACCGTATTTTCTCGTGTAAAAACCGGGGTATACTGTACCAGGGTTCCTCGCGTCATATTCCAGTTCAAAAAAATAGTATATACTCTTTGTTAGTTAAAAGTATTTTAAAGAATAATTTCAAACCAATAGAAAGTATTCTTAACAGCTGAATGACATTAAATTTGAACAGGAAGTGGTGACTTATTACGCTAATGATCATTTCGGCGACGAACCTGCTCGTGGGGGATTCAATATTGATTTTTTAAATAGACCTTGGAAAAAAATGAGTATAAGCCGTCTAAGAACCCGGCATCCTCCAAAAGGAGATCAAGGTCATGAAGTCAAGTTAAAAACAGAACCCCTAGCCATTATACGAGAAAATACGGTAATTATACATTTTACTCAACAGAAAAGCTATTTAAATCTAATCCATTTTATATATACATACATACACAACTTGCTAGTTTTTTGTCCCTAAAAGTCATCTAAGCTCTGCCAAATACGATATTCTCATTAATTTTTATTGTCTTGTGATGATTTTGGCGTGTGGTGATTGGTCGATGTAATAATTATTAGAGATCTCTGAAGTATTATCAAATAATATATTAGTTTTAAATATCCTGTCTTAGACGAGCATAGTATACTAAATATACAGTTATACGCGCGTTTTTAACTCTATACAACCGTATTCCAATGCAATATAAGTATCAATTACATTATAGTTTCTCGCATTTCCGCGGATCTAGGTTTGTTATACGACTTCGATTGATATTGTTATATTTTCTTACAACTATAAAATAGTGTAATTACGCTTTTTGTTCGTAAAGCACATTTACAATACTACTAACCCACGCGATTTTTGACAATTTGCCTGAGTTTAACGAGTGTAATAATACGGATGGTTTTGTTTATACAAACGCTTTTTCCTCATTTTTCCAACACCAACGCGTAAGCGGTTTAGATTTAGAGATTTGAATAATAGTAATAATAATTGGTACAGTGAAATTAGAAGCAAGTGGGGAGGAAACTAGAGAGCAAAATGTAATTCACTGAATATATCTCCGGAGTGTATCCTTGTAGTGGTAGAAAAATTGAAGTAATGAAAGTTTTACTTTGTCTGAGTGTGATTAGGTACTAGTCACGTTGAAATAATTTTGGATAGGAACATGCGTACGTAGGTGTTGTTTTTACGTTTTCTTTTTACAATCTTTAGCGCGTTCATTGTCTCGTAAAAGTTGTGGTTGATGTGTTGTGTTGTTGCAAGATAAAATATACTATCAATTTATTGTAATCTTTTAGTAAAGATATAATTAGTTTTGTAATTTTTCTCTTTTTCTCTTATATCTCTCTCTCGCACACACACCACCACATATCTGCTCCGCTCCGCTGCAATATTAACTTTTTGGCACAAAAATTGTAACTTCTACTACTACTACTACTCGTATTGTTATTACGATATTTTCCTCGCCACTTCAACAACAACAAACAAATCAGGGGGGAGGTACGGGTGGTAATAAAGAAAGTGGATGGTCGGATAACCTGCAGAATTGGCCGTCGTCCTCACTGGGACACGACCTTACTCCCGGGAATGATCGGCATGGTTCTGTACAGGTGAATATACTCTTCATCTCACTCATCATCTTTTTAATACAGAAAAATCCCAACAAAAAATTTTAATGATGTCTACCTTCTTTGTTCACTCTTCTATCTCAATCTCTCTTTCTCTCTCTCTTTATCTCAATCTGAGAAGTAAAAGCGACACAACAAGCCAAACAGAAAAACCTCAGTTCTTTTCTGTCATTATGTGTCTTATATTTTATTTTTTTTATGTAGTATAAAGTACGCTCTCAGTTTAGTTGTAATACTTAATTGGTTGTTACTTTGAGTGGCACTATCATCATTATCACTCCATCTTATTTTTGTCAATTGTCAGCACTTTTTCTCTTGTATATTTCATCAACTCAGAATAGAATTGTTTTGTGTGTCTAACTTTTTTGGATGATGATGATGTGCTCAACTCTCGTTCTCCTTTCACTTCATTTTCAGTTCACGTTGTTTGGTTCCTTCTCTGCCAAGGCTATTTCGTGAACATCCTTGTTTGCTTTCATCGTTTTTGTCTTGGTTTTGCTTTTGGTTACGGTGACATACTAAAATCATTGATGATAGATAAGTTATGGAACTGCGCTTGCTGTTGTGTAGCTGTAGAGGTGACTAACATGTGTAGATGAAGTCAGTTGTACTTGTTTATCTACTTATCTGTTGTTGTTAGACGGTATTTATTACTATTCTCATTATTATGCTGCTGCTATCGTCTGAACTGTATGAAAAACGCAAATTAGGCAAATTTTAATATCTCCTTTTGCTGCAAACTAAAAAAAGTTTTTTGAGTGCAGAATCACGCTCGTAGTCTTGTATGATTTAATATTATGCATACCAGTTAGTCAAGTGAGGAATGAGGAATGCTTGCTACAAAAAGTGTAAATGATTAGCACAAAGCAGGGAAGAGAGGAAAGGAGGGGAACTAAAATATTGCGCAACAAATATGGTAACTCTCACATCTCTCTTTTCTGTTTTTTATCTTGTTCCTCTGCATGATTATGTCTTTTTCTACTTTCACCTAAATGCACATGTAAAAGCTGGTTGTATGCACCTTTTGCTTTACTCATCATGATGTGTGAGATATGTATGCAAAAAGAGAGTTTGCATACCAAGAGAAGAAAAAGGATTTCCTTTTCTTTATCACTTTTTCATCTCTCTTTCTCTCTCTGAACAATTTCCTCTCCCGCTGCATGCTTATTTCATGCTCAGTCAAGAGGAAGAATGTTTAAGACTACTTATACGTATCTGTCTATATGTCTACTTGAGTTAGTTGTTTAGTGGCCTCGATCTCTTATATTTGTGTCCTTGTGGAATTTCTCCTGCTGCTGCTGCCGTTTTCTGCTTTCACTCCACTAATGTATGTATGCAGTCAGTTTCACTTGCTTATCGGTGGTTGTTTGTTGTATTTGTGTACATGTAGGCAGCTGAAAGCTTGCAGGGAAAATATCCCTTTTGCTACCTTTTTTTTATTCTTGTACATATAACCATGTTTTTTCCTGCATGGATATTGAGAGGGGATTCGGGATGATGAAAATTGTTGTATTGTGTAACACAATTTGTTTGCTATGTGTATGCGTGTGTAGTAGTGTGTGTGCAATTGGATGATACCGTATCAAATTTACGGAGAATGCCCGTGTGTGTACAGAGAAATAGAGGTGTCGGTCTGCATACCAAAGATAGAGATGGTTTGTTATCAGTTATCAATAAGTACTCCAGTTGTAGAGTCTGCGGGTCTCTGACGCTGTTCTGTCATGGTGCATTATTCTGTGGCCGGTGAAAGTGAAAAAAAAGAAAGGAAATAAAATTGCAGGAGATTGCTTATAGGGGGGAAAAAGATGAGATGCTGTTATGCGTTTGCATGATGATGGTGCTTGAGAAAAAGTCGTATTTGTTTGTAATATGTATGTATGTTGTTTATATTTACTATTTGCTCCATGCTCTCTGCTCTTGTAGTTGTTCGTAAGTAAAATCATAGAGAAGGATAAAACGGTTCCATGATAATATGGCTTTGTGTAATGGTTATGTCTGTGGGTGGTTTTGCTGATGAATAAATAGATAGACCGTGCTGCTTGGTAGGAAGTTTTGATGTTTGTTTATTTGCCAAAAACTAACAACCAACGAGATTAAACCTACATAACTAGCTACTACATGTATATTATGCTCCGATGTCTTTAAAAAGTAATTTAAATTTAAGTAAATTGTGTATGATCATTACGTGAATTAAGAGTATAATGATCTATGTTTGTATGTTTACTTGGTAGCTACTTTTTTTCTTTATTGATTGAGCAACAAAAATAGATGGATGCAGTATGTTTTAGTTTGGTTGTACGATTATATGTTTGTATGTTTACTTGGTAGCTACTTTTTTTCTTTATTGATTGAGCAACAAAAATAGATGGATGCAGTATGTTTTAGTTTGGTTGTACGATATTTTATGGAATGCGAACGAAATTTTGCTTGTGGTACAGAAACTTAAGTGTCTGTGGAATAGTAAATGGGGTAAAGAGCTTATTGTATGGAATATTTTTTGGCAGCCATTGACTCCTCAGTAGAATTTTCCGTCAAATTTGTGAATGTACTAACGGAAGCCTATATTTTATGATTATTTTGATATTTTGTGAAAAGGAATCTTGGCTGGCTACTTGTTGTTAATCATTTGGACGTTGTTCTGTTGTTGTTTTTTTTTACCTTTGGTTTCCAAACTCTCCTTCTGTTTGAATGTAACATATTGCTGGTATTTTACCTTACGTCTAAATTTATGTGCATTACTATTGTAGCCTTTTAGTATTATTACTAATGATCTTGTTTAATGTACCTAATAGTTCATATACAGACGTAACAAAAGTAATAATAATATGGAAGCATACATAATCAAACACATTCACATATAATACATAAATAATTTGATGTCTTTGTCTATCTATCTGTCTTTAGAGTTGGAAATTTGTCGGGTTTAACTAAAGCATTTTGGCATACTGTGTCTTTTTGTATAGGTTGTGAGTTCGACGAATGGCGAGCTAAACGCAGATGATCCGACTGCAGGGCATTCCAACACCCCAATTACCGCACAAGCAGAATTAGAAACACAATCGGAAACGAAGTATGAAAAAAACGGATACCATTAGCATTTTATAAAACACAGTTTTAATTAATTGTCATGAACTATTTGCTAATTTGTGCTTGTTTTGATGTAGATGCTGCTGTTTTAAAAGGAAAAAGAAGAAATCCGCTAGTCGACCAAAATGACTGGACGATGGAGACCATTATCTCCTCCCACCTTCGTCGGAATAGGAAAAATAATTATTATATATTAATTGATAAACAACATAAAAATTACTATTACGATCCTATTATACATTTAATAGAAAAAGCGAAGTACAGGTTTTAGACTTAAATGATTATTACTACATTACTATTACAAGTACTGTGTTTACTATTAATACTACAATATTATTACCTATTAATATTATGAATTATTATGTATTATCGGCTATTGTTAGTATGATTGATTATTACAGTTAAAATAACTATGATTATTACTTCATCAAAAACTTAATCATCGTCGCTGATATGTATAAGTTAGTTACACTAATAATCAATCATTATTACTATAAAACGTGTGTAGTTTTTGTGTGAACTAATGCGCATATAGAAATCCAATCAGAACAACACACTGGTGAACGAAGAGGAAAGCTGAACATTTTCATAAGTAAATAAGAAAAAGTTAGTGAAAAAAAGATAAAAACCGAAATGCCCTACTTCTTACACAAAAACCGAAAACTAATTAATCCAACTAAGAGTGCAGTTCGAGTGTCTTCTTGGTTCATCATAAAAGAGAAAAATCATAGGAAATCTGAAGAAATGAAAAAAAAACGTTATTATGCATTTTTATTACAGAACTTCAAAAACTCCAATTCTTCGACGATACGTAATGATATAAGCGTCTACTACTTGATCAATGATAGCAAAGTGTACATTTATTTACTACGGCTATGATAATGCTACGAAAAAAATATTTTCCACTACCACTACAACACATCACAAACAAAAAAGTACTATCATCAAAAACAAAAAACATCAAAATAACAGAGTTAGTATTAAGATGTCACGACACCATACATCACCTCTCACAACAAACAAATCGTTCGAATTTTTGTCTACTCTGTGTAAAATATGTAATATGAAGAAAGAGGTACCGCTATATGAATACTTGTAACTTATATCGCTATTGCTGCTGTTCGCTCTTTTCTGAAGATGATTGTTAAATTGCTGCGATATTTAATTGAAACTTATTATTATTATTACTGTTAATTAATGTTACTACTACGGTGTATTACATCTAGGGAAATACTAGGCTACCGTTTTAGGTATTATAGTTGTATGCTGTAAAATAATGTTATATTATTTAACTTATAAAGTGAGCTGGAAACAAAACGAAGAGAATGAGGCTTCATGAAGGGAATGTTAATGAGAAATGGTCGCTGCTCCCGTCGAAATTGTTTCGTCTTGTCTCCCTCAATTAAAAATCTTTGACTCATGATAATACATACATTATTACGTATAATAATAGGTACATCATCATACAAACACGTAGATAAGTCATTAAATCATCAGTTTTTGTGACGAGTGCTGCTGCTGCCGTTTGTGAACTACACTTACGTAAAATGTACATTTAAACTTGTTAGTGTGTCAATTGCCCATTAAGTGTTTCCCCTTGGCTGTTTTTATTTTTTGTTAATTAATAGTATCGTTGTCATCATAAATCATTTGAACACACCACATCACCAATCGCCATTTTCAAACTGGGATTGTTGTTAGCTTTTTTTGTAGAACATGTTAAGTCATTCTTGTCTTGAATAAAAAAAAATATAGATTTTTTTGAACCAATAATACGCCCTTTTTATTATGGTGAAGAAAAAACGGTATGGTGGGTGTTGTTGGGGCGGAGTGAGAAAAGAAAGTAGAAGAAGGTGTAAAGCAGTTTGCTACGATAATAATATGATATACAACAATATATATTTAATTATCAAGATGATACATTAATTATTATTGTTATATACAAAATATTATAAATGTCAATTCTTTATTATTGTTGCACGATGAGGATGATTACTATTAAATTTACATACCTACATTATATGATCACTACCAACAAACGTAATTATGCATAAAAATTCTTCTACAATATTATGAGAGAATGAAAATTTAACTAAGCAGAGCGATGGTACACACATACCGTAATTTTTTGATGGAAGCACTATAAAAAGAGCGTATACTTCATAAAAACCTATATTTACCTATACATACATACATTATAAATACATTTACCCGTCATGCATACATTTATATAAATATATCTCTTGATACAAAACACATTCATGAGCCCGCATAGGAGGTTTCTAAAAAAGCTATTATATACCTATTTGCATGATCAGAGTATAGTAGTTGTAAACGATATGTAATAATTTGAAATTTGCTCGGTTACTTTAAGTATCCTCCTATTTTTTGACAATGAGTGTTTAATAAAGGAAATCTTTTTAAAATGCTGTACGTTTGTGATTTTAAATACGTTATAATTACTATTTGCGGAGATATGAAGTTAAATAACATGTACCAATTTCGTAACATTTTTTGTAGCAAACAAACAAAAACAATTTACGTAGACTATTTTACGTAGAAATAATCTTAACAAATCACCTGAATGATAGTCGCGTGGAGTAAAAAAGATATGCAACGGCGATTTTTATGATGAAATATAATATAATATATACATATATATATATATATATATATCGTGGTATGAAAGAACCCACTGTGTAGGTAATTAATAATTAAGGGATGATGAGAGGAGATATGCACGCCTGAAGATACCACAAACAGACAAATTACAATATACATACACTCGAATGTTCTACGTAGATACATTATATTGTCTTTGTAGAATTATTGCTACTACTGTTGTTATATAAAACTTTTAGAAAAAATGTAAATAAAATGTACTGAATGGGATATACACAAACAGAGAAACATAAAAGTAGTTTGCTGTAAGTTTTGAAAAAATGGCGGATTGAAAGGGGATGTGTCGCTTGTATTGAAGACGAGAAAAATAGCGTAATGTGTTAATGTAAAAGTTGAGTTTGTTGACGATGCCGATAATGGTGAAAACATACTATTTACCATTTTTTTATTAAACAAATTATTGTTAAATTAATGGAAACCATCTGTGCAGTTATGCAAGCAAACGTAAATATATAACCCCCGTCAATGTAGTCATCCAGGTGAAGGGAAAATGAAGCGGAAGATGAAAATTGAAAATATGAAATAAAAGTGGAGCAAGGGTCAGGTGGAAACGGATCATGGATCATCATCATTACTTTCTTATATTGATCGATTGGTTTCTCAACTGTTTATTTATTATTATACTTTTCCTCATTGAGGTTCATCTACCTACAGAAGTGAAATGTGGCTTTCCAAAAAAAAACAATGAAAAACATTTTGAAAATAAACTTGAAGAGACTTGAGACAAATGTTTCATAATAATATATTATTATTCTACTGTACGGATGTATATTACGATGATAAATTATTATTCTTATTTATATTTGTGTGTAAAACCTGCAAACAAAAAAATTGAAAATATATTATTATTGAAGGTGATCATACCGTCTAGAGAAAGAAACAAGTCACTTTTTTATTATTACTGTAAAAATATTTATAAAAAATATAGTTTATAATTATAATAGCGACAGTCAGTCACCTTTATCTACGCAATTATCCAACACTACATACAATGAACATATACATACTACCATATTTGATAAACTTCTTTGTATTTCGTCCTCTCGGCCGATGACGACAATGGCGTGTGTTTCATTATTGTCGTAGGTGTAATTTAAAAATATACAAATTTCATATCTCGTTGTCAGCTTTTTCCTTCAGTTGTTGTTGTGTACTATAGAATGAGATTTTCGCTTATTTAATACCTCTGAAAAAAACATATATAGTACGTAGTAGCTCCCAATTGTATTGTAAAACTTTTAGTATGTTTCTTATTTACACTAATTGTTGGTAATATTATTATTGGTTATTAGTATTATTGGTAAATAACAAAACCTCTAGACAGGAATGAGTACAGAGTTGAATAATAATTATATTGTAACGTTAGGTAATTAAACGTAGTGCCGGGATTTTTTTGATGATGCACTATTATACTTACCACCACAGCCGCCGCTACTCAACGACTCTCCACTTCTCCACTCACAAGAAACACAACACACTTTCAAATTGATGATGATTATGATTACTTAAAATATAATAATGATAATACAAATAATACAAAAAACAAGGAAAACTGCTATTATGTTACAATACTATTGAATATGATTGTTTTTTGAATATAAACTATATTGTGAAAAATGATGATGATGATGGAATGTTGAAGTAAAAGGAAACAAGTTTGTTTAAAACCGTGATAAAATACTCAACGTTGTGTACCATATATGGCTCTTTACCGTTATTGTGTTTTTCAGGAGACTGCCATCAATGCCATCATTAAAAACAAGTTTGTCATAAAACTTGTGTAAACGTTAGTATGGATGTGTGGGATGTTTCCCGGAGATGGCGATGAAATATTGTATATACCCATTGATTCCGTAGACGATCATTTTGATGGTTAACTTTGGTAGTACTGAGGCGGTATACGTATCCACGCAGTCAATTAAATTTGGCTCATTGACTTCATGATTTCGGCACAAAGGTGTTAACTCGCTAATTAAGTCTTACAAAAGAAGGTGAGTCGCTAACAATTCACAAGCAAAGTCGTGATCTGGGTTCACTGCGGTTCACAAAGTGAGATTAGATTTCTAACTCTGAAAATAGACAACTTTGCCTCTCAAACCTTCAATAACAGAATAACAACAATGCCCACACAAGACTTTTACAAATGGCCCACACAGGTTGAAGTTTCTTCAATGTGCGTCGAGTCGAAAATGAAATTGAGTTACTGCCCCTGAATCATTTTGCTTTGCTCAATTAATTCAGCAGCAGTGCTGCTACTACATAGATTTTTTGCTTTTGTGCCTAGTTGATTGGATTATCCATCTGGTTTACGGTGATATTAAAGTGTGGTGCAAATGCGATAATCCTACTGCTGTTGGTCAACACTGTTTTCTCTTCTTTTCAGTTAATTAATGTTATTGTGCAACCCTCAATCAGACTGACTAATTACAGCTCCTTGGAATAATATAATTTGTGTATAGTTTTTGAGCGAGTACAATAAAACATACGTTTTCTGAAAATTTCTGTTTATAAACCAAATCACTTGATTAGACCTTGTACAAAAGAAGTAGGTTGTATGTAGCCTTGCAGTGCAGTTATCTAATCAGTTAGTTGCGACAAGGGTTCCAACTCCCATTGTTATGTAACACCAGACGCAAGCAATCGCTATTGCTCCAGTAAATTTTCACCAATCATAATTTTGGGGCAACGTGAAACTCCCGTCCGTCACATAGGAATATACATTACCTAAACCTAAATACTGCCAACGAAATTTCGAAGACTGTTTGGTATTTTTTTTACAGTTTTACGGCAGTAAAGCATTTTTCATCAACGCAATTATGAGAGTAATTTGACGCCTTGAAAATTTCACACATTTTCTTTTTTTCATCTCGCGAGCACCGTCTCCTCCATGGGCCCCGATGACAGATGGCTGGTGAAAATATGAACAACACATCTACAGCTTCAACAATGCCGTACTGAGTGGAGTACCGTACCATTTCATGACAATCAGCACATCATATATCCACAAACAAAAATGTAATGCATTTAATAAATGTACTACCTAATAACGTACTTTTGGTATTATCGCCAATCACCATATATGTCCTCGAGCACTCCATCCCGTAACATAGATTATCCCGCATCTGTGTACGCGTCACTGGAAAAGGATACACATACCTACTTACCTATTTCGAAACGCATATATGGTTATTATTATTATTTTCATTTTCCTTCTATTATGCTCATCGTATGCCCATCCATTTTTGTAGAGCTGCATAGTTTTATTTCTTTCATTGTTCACTCTTCACTCTTTAACCCACACCAGTAAAAACGTCTCCTGTGAAACATTTCATACACACCATCTACAGTACAAAGGCGCTGTAGCGCATCTCTCTCTCTCTCTCCCTCGCTCCAGTCTTACAATCGGGTTGTCTCAATTCATTTTTATTCGAGCAATGCATTCAACTGCAACAAGTCGAGAGACGAACAAAGTAAAAGACTGACACGACACAGGGTGAAGCAAAGCTTCCCACATTTTTCCCTGCCTCCGTTTTTTGTCATGGAATGGAACGATTGTTTTTATAAAAACGTGCTTTTTCCCTAATCACGTCGTAGTCGTCACAAAAAATTGCAAATTGTACGACACAACAAAGAACCAACCCACGACAAGACATTTGTGACAACTGTGCAGTATATTAGATGGAGTGGGTGACTTTGTTAGGGAAGCTGGAGTAGCTGTTTTTCTAACGGGCTATTTTTTTCCTGAAATGAAAAACGGGTTTGTGTGGTGCAATAAAGAGTGTGGATCAGATTTTAAGAACGGAAGCCTGTCAAAGCGCTCTCGTCGTAATTCCTTCAACGAACCTGTCAAATTAGTAGTTAGGGAGTGCATGTGTGTGTGTATGTGTGCATGTACAACAACAAGGATGCCAGAAATAATATCCTGTAAAATGTAGTATATGTGTGTGTATATGCAAGTCTCTAAACAACTCAAAACACCCAGAGGAGAGGAGGAGGAGGTTATCTCACATCCCTTTTTATTTTAGAGTTTGTAAATTTCCAGAAACAAAACATCGTTCTTCATTCTCATCGAAGCGCATCATTAGATTACATATATATTGTATTTTATTTTCATTCCTCCATAAAATGTTTCTACTGGAGCGGGCGCGGAGAACAGATAGCAAGAGAGGATGACACCCGCGTTCTATTTTAGTGGTCCACCACCGCTTTGCAGAGAAAAATTCTCATGAAACAAAACAGCTTATGTACAACGACAAAAATTCAAATCGCAGGTTATCATCCGATTTCTCTCTCTCTCTCTGAGTTTGAATCTGTTGCTCTGATCACTCAAGTCCTGGTGGCAACGTCGTTTTGTAGTGACATTATGTTTTGTAAACTTTCCTACACACTTTTATCATTTCTTTGAAACTGTTCCGTGTTGTGAAAGTCCGCTGCTGCTGCTTGCCGGAGTTGTTTTTGGAGTGCTTAAAGCTCATTATCATATCAACAAGAATGATCACCATCTTCCGTCATTCGTCGAAAAAAATATTATCGTTAAAGTTTATTTTTACAATAATAAAAAGCGAAAAAAATCCAGCTCTTGTGCTGTTCCATTTTTATGGAGTGGTTTTCTCCTGCTGGTGCGCTGTGGACTTTTTTAATGGAGCGGGTGGAGCTTCCTACATCTAAGCTGCAGAGAACATGAACACACTACATACAGCGTCTTATTATATCACGTCATATCACGAATTACAAAAGTACTTCGTGTATGACAAACGTTGTCGATGTGGTGGTGGTGGGGGTAATAGTGATTGTGCTGCGGGTTGTTGATACAGATTGACAATTTCGTGGAATCATCAAAAAATCTAGATATTTATAGGGTCATGTCTCCACATTTTCACCAGCCATTCTTTGCTGACATGCCATCAATCCCACAAGTCGAATAAAAGTCCTTCCCTTTTCCGCAATATCATCAATATTACCCACACCCGCTTCAACAGTATGGCTCATCATGATTTTTGAAGCTAATGGGGTGACACATGACACATGATTATTGTCATCGCTGTAATAATCATGTGGCATTTCCCTCACATCTCGGCGTGTTGTGGTGTGCTAGAAATAAAGTCTGTGGAAGAGGGAATGTGTACAGGAGACATTAGGGAGATCATTTTAAAATACAACAAAAAAATTGTCAGTGTTTTTGCAAAAAGCAGAAAGTTTTTTGAGGGGAAAAAATAATGACTTTAGTAATTTGGCACAGGGCACGAGAAACTTTCCAAAGTTTATTTCCATTCGTGACATTTTTTGGTGACAGTGGTAATATGTGAGCAGAGTCGATTCGCGTATTTCTTATTTTTAAATTCAAATTTTTGATAAAGGGACAGCAGGAAATTGGAAGAAAACATTGTCACCCTTGTAGTATTGTTAACCACCATCTGCGTTATTTCCCAGGATAGTTGAACAGGGAAGGGGAAGTGAAGTAGCAACAAAACACGGAGTGCAGGTGTCGGGACCAAAACAAGAAAACCAAGAGATCTCTGGAGAAAACAAACAAATCTATTTTACAGTTGTTGACCAAATTAGCAAAAGTCACACGACCACCGAGAGGAACTGGGTTTATCCTATTTTGAGTGATTCAGCTTATCATGCCACGATCACGGTTTCCAGTGTAGGAAAAAGTCTGACAAGTGAAGAATGAAAACAATTGTGTTGGTACTATCAGTGGTGTGACGACCGTCAATAAAAAGACAGACGTTTATATTTATTTTGTTGATAATTAGAGAAAAACATAAAAAGTAACATTGTTTAGCTTCAAAAGCTCCAAAAAATTAGCAACTTTCATGGTGCTCCGTGTGTGGTGACGCATTCTCCTTTTCTGAAATAAGCATCATGTTGCTGAAAGATACTGTGACGAGGAGAACTACTACGAGGGAGAAACCGGAAGCTGCCAAGAGGGATAACAAAATAACATCCAATATTATTATCAAGAAAGGTAGAAAATACGACGGCGGTAGCAACTTCCATTTCAGAACCACAAAGCGACGACGAGTTGTCACTGGGAGGAGGAGTAGTACTGCAGGAGACAACACGCACGTCTTTTGCAAAGTCATTGTTCTGGTAAGATAACACCAAACAACAACAAAAAACGGAAACAACGCACTGCTTGCAAAAAATAGTAAAAATCGAATAAAAGTAGAATTTACTGTACGAATTACCTCTCACAGTCAGTCATTCAGAGGATTAATGTTTAACTAACATACACACATGCAGCTCAGAGTTCTTGTCAGTTGTACTCTTGAAACTGGAATTAGGCGAAACCTCACGCGTGGTTTGGTTGTTCTTGTTTTTCATAGCCCATAAATTACTCCAAACATAACAAAAGTAGTCACAATCGCTGCATATTGTCTCTTCGCTGCCAAAGTGTTGAGAGAGACACGCACGATTTCTAGTGGAAGGGCACTTCACATTATTGCCTCATGCATACACATTGCAATGCGCTTAAGACAACGGCTTGTAGTGCCGTTGATCAAGTTATATTTTTGGGTATATGCATTACAATAGGAAGAAATGTCGCATCTTGTCGTTTATTACCATTGGGTGCGAGATTACCATTGGTCGGTTAAAAGGGTATGGGATGAAATAGCAGTAATATCATTGGAGTGGTTTATATTAAATTTATAAATAAGATGAGCGACATTTCGTATGATCACATTCGTATGGATGTGTATTAATTGTAAAATTCGTAAGACTCGGGTTACTTCCGTAGCACTGCTGCCATACAACACACCACGCACACGCAGGTAATCAGAGATTGACAATTTTTGTTTAATAGATCAAGAATATAAAAATGCGTGTCGGTTTTCTTGGAAGAAATTTCAGTAGTGTTTTAGTTCCTTCTTTTCGTGAGAGAGAGAGAGATTACATTTTTCATCAACTTATTATTATTTTCAATTTATCATCTTCATCATCACCACCATCCAGCCTTAGCCAAGAATGCACCTTTCCCCTATTTTGGTTCTCTCTTCTACCTCCCTGACAGTGACAGTCTAAAAATTTTCATATAAATCATCCACTTGACATTCCTGAAAACCAACAATGCCAGCTTGTTCACCAACAACAGCCCAAGAAAAAAGTAATATTTCCACTTGTGTTTCTTTCTTTCATTGCCCCCTCCCGCTTATTAGTGGTAACACCACACAAGAATTGTCACTTCATTTTTATTATATACTTGTCTCAGAGTCGAGTACAGTACCCTGGTATGTGTATATAACGTCAAACGTGACATGGAACATGAAAGAGTTAAAAATTATATCTCTCTCCTGTTTTTTTACCTGTACTAGTTCCTATGTAGAGAGAAGAATAACAAAGCGTATAGTATTCTCCCAGACCCAAAAAATTTAGCATCCTGCCACTTTCAAAAATATATTTTCACTTAATGTCACCCCTGTTCATACAATCTTTTTATTTTGATGCTGGTCTTCTTGACGCGGGCAGAAATCTCTTTCATTTTTAAGTTTCATCTTTTGATCTTCTCACCACACCACCACCACCACACCACCAAGTGACCATCTTAATCTTAATAGCTTTATCATCATCATTTATTACATGACTAGTACTTGAACGAAAAGAAAGAATTCTCTTATGACGATCGTAAGAATGAAAGAATGTAGACGCGTTTTTTTTTAAAAAAAGAAGCTTTTATAGACCCAGTCATCTTTAGCATTGCAGAAAAATATTTTTGATTCTTTTTACACCTACAGCCCGTACCCTTCCTTTCACGGGCTTCACTTTTTTCACATTTTCCTGTGAACTGTTTCCCCAATAATGATGGAGGGTCCCTTTTATTGTGCTTTTATTAGTGGCAATTCAGACGGGAAAAAAGCTGCCGACCTCCATCAACGTAGATGTTATTATGTACGTTAAAAGGTATGAACGATGACGAAACACCACTTAAGAGAAGGAGAAGGGACCACCAAAGTATGTAATTTTCGGGAGAGAAATTCATATTTCACCCCTTTGTCGGCAGTCGGTATCACTGTGCTGATAACTGTACAATCAGGGAAACAATGGGGAATTAGTTGTACCTCTTGTGTCGAAGTGACCGTTGTACACATACAACAATCTACTACACACGTTTTAACAGCTTCCGGAAAGAAAATGCTTAGGAATTTCGTAAAAATGTTGGAGGTGTCTATATAAACAAAATTCTAGTCGCACAGAGCATATTGGGATAAAATCAATGGGAAAGGGAGACATTATGTTCTTTTAAGATTCTATTTGTGTGTTGTTGGCTGTTATAAGTACATGTTTGAACGAATGCATACAACAACGATACATGGCGTATGAAGAAAAGTCACGTTTAAAGAATCTACATTCATATGCACTTGATGTTTTCAAGAAGTAGTTTTGTACCAAGCACTCTGTCAATATTGACATTCAGAGACTTGCAATCGGGTGATTATTAAGATGTGGAATGCTATAAAAGTTAAAGCGACTTTTTGACAATAGTGGTGTGGTCATATATGGAGAAGAATGATCATATTTCTATAACCTTTCTTTTAGTGTGTGACTTCATGGCAAACCTAGATAAGGAACGATAAGATATATTAAAATAATTATAAACACGAATATAATTGGTTGGCACTTAGCACGATTACTCTGTTAGATCATTAAATTAGTTAAAGTACGCTTTTGGTCCGCCATCGATAACTCTATTTAACCAGCGCTTGCATCCGCAACATACCTGAAATGTGTATAAAAAGTACGTCTTCCATCCTGAACTACTAAAAATGTTACAATTCACGCCACCGACTGCCGCGACCGTCACGTGAGTTAGATAAATCATTGTTAGTAGCTGCATTGTTACAGCGACATTTGAATCTCACTTTTTGTACAATGATGACAAATACGTGTGACACGTGTCGGGTGAGTCAACGTTCCCCACGAGAACAAGTCTTTTTAATATGTCAAAGTGTAAAGTATTTATGCAAACATAAATCAACAACTTATCACCTTGTTTTTATCACGCATTATCGCACTTTTCCTTTTATGACCGAAAGAATACTCAATTGTCACGTCCTCAGAAGAAACGAAATAATACACCAGCAGTAGGGGGAACGGAACAATGAAGATGACAAATTAATTTGCTTTCCTTCCCTAAAAGCATTTCAAAAGGTGAAATAACTTGCTGGGAGTGTGATTGAAAAGGAACAAGAGGAGACCCCTCGTAAAACTAATGCACGCCTTCTTGACTTGAATTTAGTTTCTGGTTGCGCTGCTTGTTAGCGAAATAATAAAAATAATCGACACCTGCACACACGAACCAAAATAATAACTTAATCTGCCGTAATTTAAGCATTAAAGCTTGACAATGATGTTTTCGACAGACGATAATCCTGGAAGGACTCGGTGGCGGTTTTGGTGGAGTCAGGGCGATAGCTTCAATTGAGGGAAACTCAGGTAATGACTGGCAATTAAGTCGATATCAACAACGACAGCAGCAGCCATCTTCCTTTGCGGGGGATTGGAGAGAGGAAGATATACCAGGAAACGGGGACAGTTTTATCAGGTCATTTGCTGGTGATCGGATGGGGGCTGCAAGACGAATGAGGGATCGCTGTGGACGTTATTCCCTATTTAAAGTCTTGTACGTGAAAATGATATTTGTTGACGGAAAATGAGACAATCATGGGGAAGTGGTAAAGGGATGTAAGGTTTACTTATGAGTTTCTTCACAAATGCAGGCAACAATGGGAAAACTTACAACGGCGATGTCGTCTCCGTGTCCGCAAAATTTTGAACAATAATGATCACGGGAATAATGATAGCGTTAGCAATCGGCAGTATTATGAAGAAAACGACGCTGCTGCAGATCCTTTCGAATACATGGTCGCTCCCCCTAGTCCTTCTGAGCACGACTCCCTTGAGGAGGTAATTCGTAACGGTTATAGGAATGTGAAGAGGTCCCGGTATCCGGTGTATACGACATTTGGCAAGGATGAAACGAACCAGGATGAGAATGTGAACGAGTTTAGGAACTATTACTATGAGGTGAATGGGGACGCATTGGAAACATGCTGCCCCGTCGTATTTGAAGTGATTGCACCCATATATGGTCGGAATCGAAGTGGTAAGTACTTTATAACCGTTTTGTAGACATCCCGTTCAGATTGTATAGCTCTCCACATTAAGATACTTTGTTATCTGGGAAGGTCACATGGTGGAGCTCTATAAAGATGGCAACGTTCAGCAAAAATTTAATGAGTACCGCTGCCACAAGGATTATCTGGATAAACCCTGTCGGTTTATGGACAGTCAGTATCGTCGCATTTCTAAATGTATGCAGCAGTACCTGGACACCTACGCCCTGGTACGGAGTGATACCTCCACCACCGGATGGAGTATGGAACACATTAGGGTTGCGAGTGGGTGCGCGTGTAAAGTGGATCCGACAAGTAGTGGCCGCCGGAGGAAGAAGGTGTTAGCAGGGACAGATATTGCACAGCCACCGAAAAATCAACGAGAGGAGAGTGACGATGCCCTCAAGTGGTACAATTTTGGAAGGGGATTAAACAAGAAGAACTCAAAAAAGCAATCTTTTCACCAGTTGCTTCACACTTCCTCCGGTTTCTCTGATTACTAGTGTAATCAAACGTGTCTCTTTAATATTTTCCTTATCGCTAAAAAATACCCTGTAAAACGGTGGGTGACATGAAACAAAAATTGCATTATGAAGTCAAACGGTGGTTGACATATTGATTTTCACTATGTGACATCTCATAATTTATTTATTATTATTAATATTATTATTTATGACTTCCCTGTCGACTTTTACCATTTATTATAAGAATAAGTAGAGATGTGATGCACCACCTTACTACCTTGTTGCTTAAAGATGATCATAATAATCAAGATTTTTTATTGACATGATGACTTTTGCTTTCTTTTTGCAGTGATACTTTTATTTGCAATCGTAATTTTAAAATACAATATAATGGTAATGCGATATTGTATATTAATATGTATATATGATTTGATCTGTATTTTTATTTGATTTTTTTTCATTTGCTGCAACTATATCTACTTACGGTTTCCCCTATAAAGGGCACAAGTTATAATATTTAATATCAATTGTGTGTGTATGTGCGTTTTGTTTTACAGTAGTGTAGTATGCATGTACCATACTAATTAATATACATATATATATAATTTTTCTTTTATCTATCGTATACTATCGTGAGTCGTGAGTAATTTAAATTAATGTTGTGTAAATATCAGAATGGCATAGTATATTCATAACAAATTAAGGGTTTTGTTCTCCCCCGAAAGCCCTTAAAGGCTTCAACCATAATAAATGAAATACATGTATAATAATATATTAAAGTGTTTGCAGTACGGTTTTGCATGACCCCATTTCATAAAATTTCAAGTCCGACAAATTGACAAATTGTCAAAAATTCGTCCATTTAAATGCATGAGGAACCAACAATAACTAACTGAAAAATTTGTCAAATTGTCAGCCTGTCATTTTTATGAAATTGGGTCCGTTTAATTTTATTTGTGTAATAAGTTTCTAATTGGCTTCGCATAAGTCTCTGTGTAAATTAATAGAGCGTATTAAAGCTAGAGTTTCAACGTGATTTGTTCAATTGTTGTTTTTTTTGTAAAAGTAAAGATGACTTGTCAATTTTATCCATACAGCTAGAAAAGCGATAATTAATTTATTTGTAGTATGGTATATGTGTAAGTCATGTACTGTGACTGTGCGTATATATTTGTGTTTGTATGCCAACGTTATATCATTAAAGAATCCTGTCCAATTCATCACCTTTTACTCTACACCACAACTGTGGTGCTGTCTCACGTCGCCCCAAATCATGTTAGTTTTCTTTTACGTAAAATCTCCTATTGAGTGCCAGGCATCCGTCCTGTACAGTCGCAGCACAGATTAATAGTGACCGAGATGAATTTCCATTGACTTCTCAACTGCTCTGGTAAGCTGACATCGTCCTCCTCACAACTGGTGGAATCTGAAGGGCTTATCAATTTTAAAACTTTAGTTTTGTACCGACGGGGTTTGCACCGGAAGAAGCCGTTGAAGCAGAGTTTGGTCTTGCACTTGGCCGTCCGTACGAATCGCGGGTAATGATCTGCCCCCATATCTTCCCATTCAAATTGGGTTTCGCAGGTCCACGGCAAGGGAGATTCTTGCGCTTCTTGAGGTCCACTCCCGTTCCCATTAGAATTAGACGACCCATCTCGTTTCACTGGTCTCCCAAAAGGAGAGAGAGGTTGCGTTCGAGACAATTGTTGGGACAGCTGCTGATGCTGAATATCCCGTTTTCTTCTTTCACCTGCCGCCCGGTACTCATCATTCTGTATTTTTTTATCCACTTCATCTTGCGTGTACGCAAAGTAGGAACGCTTTTTACCCAACAAGGATCTAGTAGCTGCGTGTTTCGACCGTGGGAAAAAAGAAGAAACGTTAACTAGAATTTCGTGATCTTCTCGTTATCCAAGTGATAATTGACTTGGTATTTTTACGAGGATCTGATAAATTTGGTACATAATGGTAATAATAATACATATGTTACAAACAACAATACAATATATGTACTCCCTCACCAATTGACGGTTCCGTACAATCCTTCTTTCTTCTTGGCTTGTTCAATACCTCCTCTCCGAATGGAATCACCGCTGAGTATGAAGATACTGGTATGGATGGTCGTGTTTGGAGCGGACCGACAATCTGAGCGGCTTCTTCAGAGAAGGGAGTCAGTCCAGCTCCGCCAAGGGGAATCATTGCTGAAGAGTCAGACTGGGCAGAGGATGATAATTGATTGAGATATGAGGGAGCTCTTAGACGGACAGTACTTGTGATACTGCGGTGGTGTGGGGAATGATGAAAGTAGGGGAAACCATTTTGGGAAGAAATCATGCCGCCATTTCCTCCGCCAGATACGGGATTATATAGGGAAATAGCGGAGGAGTTGCGAAGGTTCCAGCAAAACAGAAGGGCGATGATGACCAACTACAGAGAAAAAAATAATTAATTCATTAAAGTCAATAGTTTAGTTGACTGTATTTTACTCCAGTTAGGATCATACATGACTCATATGACCATTATGGGAGTACATACCATTCTTGGCTTTAGAAAATGTTTAACTCGGAAACTGGAACTGCTCCAGGAGGGACTAGTTCCACTGTTACTCTGATTCACTCGATGGTATCGACTGCTTATTGACATGACGGTTGTTACTTCAGCCTTGTAAAGTTCCCACTTCCTTCTCAAGTCGCAAAAACGGTGATTAAGAGATCGTCCGAGAATATATTTTTTCTTCTCTGACATCCCCTGCCAGAAAAGTATCTCTGAGGTAAGATCCCTCCTCGATTCGGATTTTTATACTCTCTGATTTTTTCCCCAATTCAGTCTTAATTAAAAAATGCAGACTGGCCACAATACCACAACCCACACAATCCCAAAGAACGCGTCTCTTGAATTAAAAGTTATTTTTGTGATAATCGGAAGATTCCTTTGTAAAATCATCAAAGAGAGATGACCACTCAAAAATGTATTTTGACAAAAAGACCCATAAGTTTTACATGTAAAAGGTAATTACGTCTTGTTTATTTCATCTCTTCTCTTATTAATAATCAGTCAAGGAAAGTTTACTAAATTAACGATAGTCTTGTAATGAAAAGAGTGGTATATATTTTATTTTTGTCAAGATCAAAGATAGGATTGTCATTAAAGATGCTTTGATTATTCCCACTCAACGAGAAAGTGCTGAATGATGGGAGAACGTCCGGTTTACCTGTCTTTTATGTAAGATAAGGGAGAAGAGGAAGATGACCAAATCATCCTCCTTCTAACTAGTAATGGGTACACAATAGCAGAAAAAACGTGAATGAGAGAACGTGCACGTAGTCTTAGCGGAGAATAACGTTCTACGACGAAAGAAAAGAACAAGATGGATTTATGTAAGATATTGATAAGTATTTAGGCATGATCAATGATCATTAGGGTAGCCATAATGCATAATACGCATAGTTTTGCATAATGCCCTTAAATAAAGTTGAAACTGCTGTGTGCTCAATAAATTTTCCTTTGTCATTGTTCACGTGCATTTTAAAAAGCGTTAACTGTTTAATTGCATGCATTTTATATGGATGCTCACTTTCCTGGACATCGACATGTCAAGTGTTTTAGGAAAAATTGTCTCCTCATATGCAGGTAGTTCGGTAGCATGTAAGTAGTAGGTAGGGAGTATATAAGATTTCAGGTAGTCAGTAAAAACAATTTTTAGCTTTTGTTTACTTCCATCAGTTAGTTTTTTGTTTTGTTTCAAGTAGCTTGCTTGCATTTGTGCAGCAATACAAAAAGAATGACAAGTTTCCCGTGCTATTTGCATACACGTGGAGACAAAAAGTAGGCTGCTGTCGATATTGCAGGTTACAACTACAACTTAAAATTTGTTCTAAATCATCTAAATGGTCGACTTGAGAGACTACAACGAATTATGAAAATATTGAGAATTGTGGTGTGTATCATGTCTTTTGGACAAATGTACCTATTTGTGCTCAACACAATCGTAACGGGATGTGAAGAGGAGTGTGTTTTGTGAAGGAAAGGTAATTCAATGTATTTGTATTAAATCTTTGAGCAAACAAAGTATAAAGGATCTAATCTCAATACGTGTAATTCATCAAAACATCGTGCGTGGGTAGAAAAGAGAGAGACTAAAACTATGTACATCAAAGTCTATATATCACTGGAAAAATAAAACACAATCAGAGCTACGTGAATCACCACACAAGTAGATTCAGTAATTCTATTTCTAGATAATTTTCGCAAAGATGATCGTTTACAGAGGATACTTGTAAAAGCTCGAAGGGAAAACAGGGCATGTACGCAATTATGCAGAGGAAAGAAATTACTTCCATCGGTTGATAATTAACAGCTTCAGTACCGCCCACCCACAATTACGAAAGAGTGCAGGGCAATGTTTAAAGTGATAGGTAGACGGGGGACAAAAGTAAACATTATTTTTTTCTGTTTTCATTCTGTAATTAATCATGTGGGGCGCGGGGATTTAAGGATTTGTTAAACTGAAACATAATACATTCAACATTGTGAATATTGTGTCGCAGTCGTTTAGATGGTCAGATCGTGAGTTAGCAGATTAAACCTTTAAACATTCACCATGTGACTTGCGACAGCGCAATTATACTGGTATATCAAGGGTATATATCAGACAAAATATGTCACCGTCAATTAGTCCAAGACGTAAAAATGCGCATCGCGAGATTTATTAAGGTTTCATATCAATATGGAATAATCATTGAGTAAAACTGACAGAGCTGTGAGCTGAGAAAAATACGGTTATTAGTGGTAGTGGTAGTAATGACATGACTCAAACCGGGACTGTTTTGTACACCAACATCGCATATTGTCATTGTCATTCTTTGATTAAACACTTGGAAAAACAATATGTAACGAAAAATGCGACATGCTGTATGTAGTTACAAGTTATTGTTTTTCTGCCTTGATGTTTACCTTCCTTGGGGTTAACGAGTTCTATTGGCTCCATTTCTGCGCTGTACATATTCTGTGTAACATGTTATCGTTTTGGTCTTCAAAAATTAAATTAACTACGTCAGAACCTCTATCTTTGGAAAGGATTTATTTAAAGTAACAATCTTGAATTACTGAAAGGTATCTTTCCGTGTAAACGAAAATTTTCCAGATATACCAATGTTGTTTGGATTAGTTTGTGATTTAAAATGGAAAATCCTTGTTGTGCTATCGTCAGTAAGGTAAGTAAGTAACACTGGAAAAATCAAGTTAGAACCAAGAAATTATTTTCATTTGCCGTATGTGTATTAATAATTGATTTGTAGGAGTTTCTCCCTTGAAATGCCAACAATTCGGAAAAAATCTCAAAATGCCCCGCGTTCTTCGAATCTGAAAATGAGACCAAATGTTTCCATAAAATGCGCCAATTCTTTGAATCTTTTGTGGGCACTCGTCATAGTCGTAAGCCACATTTTAGTTGCAACCTTGAGCTACTCTTCCATTTGATTCATATGAAGGCAATTAACTTACGTTAGTTTTAGTGCATACCTGGGCACCCATGCAAGGATTATACAACGAAAAATCAAGTTTCCGCCCTTCCAAGAATATAAAGGCTATGAAGAATTTGCACTAAAACTATTCAGTCTTCATGCTGGCATTCCGAGGACATTTTAGTAAATTACGCAGTTAATGTCTAGGACAGCGGAACAATAAACCGGATTTATAGAACTATCGTGATTGTCATTTCCTTTACATGTTATACATTGCATTGGATTACGTCTTTGAACGTTTATCGGTTACGATGTGGCTTGTGGAGCAATAATGAAAGGAGCGTTCCTTGAAATCAAGACTAATGGGTTTCCTCTTAAACACATGAACATATTCTTTATTAATATTTTACACAACATTCAACATTATTCGTATCAATACAGTGGGTTATATAGATTTATACTCATTCATGACCTTGATGGCAACTTTTAGAACTCGGCAGACACCAACCATATAATGACATCGCCGTTAATGTTAAGTCCACGACAGCAGTTCCGGTGATCCACAAATGTGCATTAATTTTTGTTATAACATTTTCTCTAAAAAACAAGGCAGTTGAATAATACGGCAGTGATAGGCAGTTTTTTGTTGGGTTNTAATACGGCAGTGATAGGCAGTTTTTTGTTGGGTTATTTTTGGCAGCATAATCATCATTAGTAATACAAAATAATAACAAGCCATAATAATAAACTCAGTATGGTCCGTTTAGTAAGTAAACTCATCATTTGGAAATTCAACTACAGCCAGTAAAAACTTGAACGTAACATAGTTTATTTTACTCTATCATTTAAAAATGTTAGTTTGGTGCGGATAAACTGTATGAAAAACATGGACATTCTTCTCATCATACTACTTATTATGTGATTGTCACACAATTTTACATTTTGGTCCCTTTTCAAAGAAATATTTAAAAATTGGACAGAGGTTTCCGTGTACTGTAGAAAATTCATCCGAAGACAAAGCGAGTCAACAAAATACGGATTTGGCTAATAAAGCACACAATAAAGCTATGAAATTGGCACGTTGTTCCTCATCAACTAGCTAAATTAACGGTATAATATTTCCTATTTGGAGGTTTGTCCAAGGTAATCTATCTAATAGTAAAATAAGTTTAGTTGATAAAATTATGATAGGTGTATACCATATATTAATACCATTATAATATTAAAATCTACGTCTGTCAGTGTGTGTTGTAATACCTAAGCGATTACCTATGTACATACACATACCTTTTACTGTATTAGTGTGAAAGCAAAAGGCAGCTTTTGAATTCCACTTGGATACACAAAGGTATTGTAAACGAGAGGTTAACGAAGGTGACAATTTGGACGTGAGCGTTAAATGTTGTGCTTCCTGTTTGGCTTTTGTGTTTGGTTATCATTGGGGAATTTGTAATAAACAAACGCATATGGAATAAGTTAATTAACAGTTGCTACTTTTACTCCTACTTACAGTTAGTGTTTTGGCTTTCGTGATGTGTGGGAAATATGGGTGGGTGAGTATCAAAATATTAGAGCGCTACTTTGTTCCTTATAGTTATAACATTTTTTTCTTCAGATTACTAACTCATTTAAAAAATTATCAATTAGTTGGTGATTATAAGACGAACACGAAGGGTGAACGGATCCTTTCTACTGAAATGATAAATTTGAGGATCCGTGCTGTAGCCAATGATTTCCAGGTCGTAAGTGCGAGGCTGGCGGATCTTTCGCCGAAAGTGAAGTGAAGCTGGAATTTCATCATGATTTATTTCTAGCACGCCGTCCTCATTACCGGAGACGAGCACGTAACGCATTCGCACCTACAGGGGAAAAGCAGAATGGAAAAGAAAGGTGCAAAAAACAAAAAATAGCTTCGCTTTTTCTATACACAACATTTGGTATTCTATCAGTAGTAAAGGCATATAGCGCTATTTCTGTACCATATTCTTGAGAGAGGGCTGTAGCCGTAATATTCTAAACTTGGGCCTGGTGTGATCCATTGGCACCATTAGAATCAACTGATCGTCCAACTCCTTGTGGTGCGTGTCTACTATGCTGTTGGAGATGGTTACGTTGCCGTCTTCGGGGAAATGCGAAACACTTCTGCGACCACGGCCAGCTCTACTTGATGCTCCTACCTGGATGGCACAAGCGTAACAAAAGGTGTGCTTGTACCCATCTATTCGCTTAAAAGTAATGCCTCATCATGCATATTGTATTCCGTTACCTTGCAGGAGAAGCAACCCTCTGTAGATATGTACTTGTCTGTTCCTTCGGATGTCAGTGAAGGATCTTCTATATCATAGCCACCGTAAGCAGGTGGGGTAATGGTGGACAGGCAATGTCCCTGTCCAATTCGATGATATCCAGCAGGACAGCCACAAATAAATCCCTCTTGGCCGTATGATATGCAACCAAAGGCACACGGGCTGCCTATACAATTGCTGCTCATCTGTGTGTGTAATAAAAGAACTCGAGACTATTTATAAAATTCCAGGGCAAATTATCGTCGCGAGTAAATGATTTCCTGTTTTGCTGACCTGAACACAAATGAGAAGAATACTGTCAAATTGGTAGCCATCCGGGCACTGACATCTGTAGCTACCTACTGTGTTCTGACATGATGCACTTCCACAAGCCCCACTTGTGCATTCATCTTCGTCGACACACTGATTATAGTAGTAGTGTTGTGTGTAGCCATCCGGACAGGCACAACGATAGCCGCCCACGACATTCTAAACACGGTTCATTACATCAGACGGACAAAGCTGGTTCATGTTTTTTGCTCCAATTACGGAAGCAGGAAGATTTTTTTACTCGTTAGATTCGTTTTCATATTTTGCTTTACCTGGCATCCATGCTGGCAACGGGTATCATCCGTGCATTCATCCGCGTCCAAACACATGGTTCCGGTGGGGTCTGTATGGAATCCCCGAGGACAAATACATTTATAGCTGCCCATTGTGTTAATACAGGTTCCTGGGGGTGGACAGAGTCCACCTTGTTCTGAACATTCATTAATATCTGCAGAAGAGCACGGCGTTAAATAAAATGACAGTAGACGAAAATGGTAATAATATAATTCTGCTAAATAACGAACTACGATTTTGTTTTTTGTGTACCCAAGCATTGATCCCCAACTTGACTAAATCCCTTGGCACAAGCACACTTGTAGCTGCCCTGTGTGTTGACACACTCATGTTGACACCCATGTCGACCAGAGGCACACTCATCCACATCTTTACAAGTTATCCCGTCGCTGGACAAGGTGTAGCCATTCGGACAAGTACAGATAAAGCTGCCAACTGTATTCTCACAAGTGTGTTGACATACTTTAGGAGTCAAGTCACACTCGTTCACATCTGTCCTCCGAAAAAATATCCATGTAAGTTTTCTAAGTTAGGGGGTTCTACCAATTTTATCAACAACCACAATTCGATCGCAGTTTTAGGTTGCATACCAAGGCAATGAGTGCCTGAAGCGTCGACCTTAAAGCCTTTGTTGCAGATGCATCTGTACGAGCCCAAAGTGTTGATACAGGTGCCGTGTTTGCAGAGATCAGGAAGAATAGAGCATTCGTCAATATCTGAGAAACGTCACGAAATAGATATTATGTTGTGCACATGTTAAATTGCAGAATGCGAATGGGTATGTATAAATGGTAGGGTAAAGTCGTTTTGTACCTGTCCCATCAATAGAATATCCAGCCTCTAGACACAGCTCCTTATGAGCAGGGGTACCTGGCTGAGGACATCTCTCACATCGTGGTCCCCATGCTGCCCCCATGGTACAGCAACAGTCTACTTTGGTAGTCCTGGTAAGTGCGGCAGATGTATCTCTTGTGATACACTGTCCACCCACAAGTTGACGGAAACAGAAACCTTGTCGTCGATCTGTAAAAGGAAAGTGAAACCCCAGACGTTAAGCATCGCAAGTTATCAAGTATCGTACAAGCATGTACCAACTTACCGATGCATTTGGAAAAGTCTGGAGCTGGCTCAAAACCATCGAAGCACTCACATCTGTACGAACCCGGGGTATTGAGACATCTGCCATTTTGACACAACCCTCCCTCCACACTGCACTCATTAATATCCCTACAGTCATCCCCAGAACCAATCTGCTGGTACCCCTCAGGACAAATGCACATAAAGCTGCCAATCAAATTTTTACACATAAACTTGCAATTATTCCCCGGAGTGGAACACTCGTCCAGATCAGTACAGTGGCGACCATCGGGAGCTAACACGTAGCCATACGGACAAGCACACTTGTACGAACCCAACGTATTATGACAACGGAAAGCACACTGATGACTTCGCTCTCGACACTCGTCAACATCCTCACAAACTTGGTTGTGTCCTGGGGCAAAACCCTCAGCACAAGCACACTCAAAGCCACCCTCAACATTGAAACAAGTGCCGTTCCCACAAGCATTCCCAGAGACGCATTCGTTGTCATCTAGTGAAACAATCAAAGTTGAAGGTGTGAATCAACAATAAAAATATAAATATCTTCATGTATGCACACTTGCACACCCTTATTCCCACTTTTTATTAACATCATCCATGTATATGGGTATATGTAGGTACCTATGCATTTGTTTCCTGAAGAGTCAAGTACATATCCTTGAGGACACTCACACCGGAATGAACCATCCGTGTTGACACATTCCCCACCTTCACAAACATCCAATCTTATTGCACACTCATCCAAATCTTCACCTTCATCACCACGGCCAAAACCACTTGGACAGAGCTTTTGTAATTCTCCTGTGGAATGCCACCATGAAAAAACACAAAATCGTTTGTCATTGTCATTTTTCATTCATTAAAATAAACTGACATAAACGTAGCATATAGCAAAAAATGTCTTTCCCCACATACTTGAACCAACTGGTGGACAACTTTCACACGACGAACCCCACGCTTTACCTCCCGTACAACAACAACTCATTCTAGTTACATAACCCCTCCGAGCCTTTGTACACACTCCGGGTCGACCCACAGACAAGCCACCCAAAAGACCGTCATAGCACAAGTCTTGCCTTACATCTACACATTTTTTCCCATCTGGGCTTAATACATAATTCTCTGGACATTGGCAAATGAAGCCGCCTTCAGTATTTATACACACTCCGTCCGTACACAAATTTACATTGAGTTGACATTCGTTAATATCTGCAAAGATAAAAAAGGAAAGAATTTTAGGTTCATAAAATTATCGAAAAATGTATTCAAATTGACTGTCAATTTTGCATAGTAAATAACAAGCCTCTGCAGAAGTTTCCATCCGGTGAAAGCTCGAATCCCGGGGGGCAATTGCAGATATACGAGCCCATGATGTTATGACACGTTCCAGGTTTCGGGCACGTACCAGCCACTTCGTCACACTCATTAACATCCCTGCAGTTATGACCATCCGGGGTTAGAGTGTAGCCATCCGCACACTGACAGGTGAAGGAACCCACGGTATTCCTGCAACGACCATTGCGACAAGCTCCCAACATCATTTGACACTCGTCCATGTCTTCGCAGTCGTTGTTGGTACTCAGCTTGAATCCCCCGTGGCAGATGCATTTGTAACTACCCAAGGTGTTTATACAGGTGCCGTTATTGCAAATTGTAGGATTTCGCTGGCACTCATCCACGTCAATGCAGGAGTCTCTCGAAGGCGTAAGGGCAAATCCATTTCGACATATACATTGGAAGCTCCCTTGGAAGTTGTTGCATTCCCCATAACTGCAAATTCCCTGTCGCTCCGCACACTCGTTGATATCTGGAAAGTAGCAACAAAAGAAGGCCTACGTAATATTCTAAAAATAAAATTCCGGGTAGTTCATAGACAAAAAAGAGGGGGAATATGTTTTGTTGCCGTTCAATCAAAACTCATTAGTGAGCAAAAAGCGAATCACAACCACTCGGATTGAAAGGCTTCCCACACAGAATCAACGTTTCTGTCAGACTGGATAACAAACTATATACAGCTCCTTTTCAATATATTTACCAGACACCTTTCATGTGAAGCTGCTTTTTGTTCAGTTATTTTCCATCCATTTTACACAAGAAAATTACTTTTTTGAAGTTACTTTGTTCACAAATGACGCACGTGTTGCTTTCTTTCACTATATGTTGGTCTTACCGAGACAACCACGTTGGCTATGGTCTAATCTGTAACCTTCAGGACATCGGCACTCAAAACTTCCTGGAATATTGAGGCATTGAGCATTCCCGTGGCAAGGACTGGGACTTCGGCCACATTCGTTGTCATCTTTATTATAAAATTATCAATAATAACTTGTAAGTGAAGTGAAGAGCGAATACTGAATTCTTGTATATGTAGTAGGAATCATACCAACGCAAGAATGGGAAGCATCATCATAGATAAATCCTCTGTAACAGTCACATCTGAAACCGGTCTTGGTATCTACACAAGCGCCATTTCGACATAGTCCAGGCATCATGCTACATTCATCGATTTCTTCTCGTTGGCCAGTCATTGGATTTATAACGGAGCCAGGAGTTGCCCCACATAATGCAATGTACTCCGCTACAGTACGACAATAAAATGGAATGAAGAATCATGTTTTTGTTAAAACCAGTAATTATTGTTATTGCATAGCTAATCTAAATTGACCCACGTAAAAATTGTTTTGGACAGGGTAAACAAGCATCGCCCCAGCCTGCACCCATAGAACAACAACAGACCATCCGCGTCTGAGGTTGATGCATGGCGTGGCCACATTTTAAGGATGTCGTGTTAAACTCCAAGTAGCATACTTCTTTCCTCATATCCACACATTCCTCTGAAATCCGAAAACGACACATAAAGGATAAAACCACATTCATTTTGACGCAAATTACTAAAAACGACAATTTCTTAAAAGCACCTATGCCCTCACTTTGATTGGGCAGGGCTTGATATCCTTCCGGGCACAGACAATGAAATCCTCCATCATCGTTGACACACTGCCCAACCCCACAGACGCCAGGATCTTCAATGCACTCGTTTATATCTACATAGCCGTATATGCAAATGAAGCTGAGGTGTTTCAGTGGGGAAAATGGTTATTGTATCTGCATCCTTCTTACCAATACACATAGCCTTGGAGGTATCCAGACGAAAACCGGGATTGCAGGTACACATAAAGCTTCCAAAAGTGTTGGTACACTTTCCATGATCGCAGATGTGCATCATTTCATCACACTCGTCAATATCCTCAAGAACTACCTGGTCAGATTTTATAGTATACTTATAATACATAGAGATTGAACACGGCAGCAGCATATCTGCAAATTATCTTGCTTTCACTCAAAAAATATGCGTGTGCGTGTAATCTGCCACACGCTACTTACCGTGCCCTCATTAGGTCTAAATCCATTTCCTCCTGCGCATAAAATGTTATGTTCGTCGGAGGCAGGTGGTGGACAAACTTCGCACAATGGACCCCACGCTGTACCGACAGAACAACAGCAGGTTGCTCTAGACATGAGTTCACCAATAGGTCGAGCGCATTCTCGTCTTGCCCCAAAGCTGACTCCATTTCCAAAAGGTCTTCTTATTCCCACACGATTCCCAGAACTCAGGAAGTCCTCTCCGTTGTCCAAGTAGCACTGACTTTTTCGTTTATCTGGGAAATGGCAGTCACGCATAACAGTAAATTGGAACTTGGTGTGCGTGCGTGGGCGTAAGCAATGGCAATTATATAGGTATCCCACTTTCTACTACAGCTTCCGCTTACTCAACTCAAATACCCTTTTCTTGTTATTGAGAGAAAAATGCGTTTTATGTGTTTATGTCGAGGAGAGAATAATAACGACATTTATGGGAGCATCATTGTTGTTTCATACCCATCCGCACAAGCACACGTGAAGCTTCCCGGAATGTTTTGACAAGTTCCGTTTCCACACACTCCAGCCATGATCGAACACTCATCAATATCTATACACTTGATCCCATCTTCGTCCAAAGCGAAACCCTGATTGCAGCGACAAGAATAGGAACCCACTGTGTTACGACATCGTCCATTTTCACAAAGACCAGGTATCATTGTACACTCGTTGATATCTCGTCGTCCGGTAGATCCCATACCGCGGGGGCAAAGTTGCTGCATGGCTTCACTGCCAGGACGCGGACAGGACAAGCACTCTCGACCCCAAGCACGACCAACAGTACAGCAACAATCTGCCCGAAGATATAGTCCGTCCAAAGGTCTAGCGCAAATTCCATGTTTCAGTTGCATGTAGCAGAGTTCTTCACGATTGTCCACACACTTAGTACCACCTGCTTCAAGTTCCAATCCAGGGGGACATCTACATCAATACATCAATGTAGTATCATTGCTTTCTATTTTAAAAAATATCTTTTATTATATTTAGTGACCGGCATAAACTAACGTGCATGTAAACGATCCCTCCGTGTTCACACAAGTTCCTCCACCTTGACAGATGCCGGGATGAAGGTCACACTCATTAATATCTGTACAAGTTTTTCCATCTAGCTTGGTATAACCCGGGGGACATTCACAGAGCCTTGGATCACACACCTCGCACGGTGACCCCCACGCTTTCCCCACAGAGCAACAACACTCTTGTCGAAGCATGGCTCTTTTCAGGTTCCCTTCGCATTTCCCTGCCACTGCCTTGGTCCAACAGGAGCCCCTTCGATTGTCAATGCAAATCCTGCCGCTGATGTCCAATACGTAGCCATCATCACAGCGACATTCAAAACTTCCAATGGTATTGATACATTGCCCGTTTGTACACGTTTCTTGGGAAGGATCCTGGCATTCATCAATGTCTTGACAAACTTGCGTCCTCGGATCATACTGTGTTCCGGTCGGACAGATACACTGGAAGCTCCCCATAGTATTTTTACACTGTCCGCCTCCACAAATCAAGCCGTCGATTTCACACTCGTTCACGTCCAAACACGTTCTTCCCGTGGGATCCACTTGATAGCCGTGATCACAAATGCAGCGGTAAGTACCCAAAAGATTTTCACACGCTCCATGCACGCAAATGTTGGGATTTTGAGCACACTCGTTGATGTCATCACCATTATGCGTCATGCCAGCACCGTGAGGACATAAAATGTCAAATTCAGGGGAACCCGGCATTGGACACGCTCTACAAGGTGTACCCCATCCCATGGGCTGTCCTAAAACAACCGTGCAACAACAACACGTTGACCTTGGAACTGGGGTGCTACTCGGTCCTGTACAAAGTCCATCCCGAAACTGGGCATAGCATATATCCCTTTGTGTATCCAAACAGGTCCTTCCATCCGGTCCTAACGTAAATCCTGGAAGACACTCACATTTATAGCTGCCCTTGGTATTTACACAGCGCCCTCCTTGACAAGGATGCTGGTCACACTCATTTATATCCACACAATGTTTTCCCGTTGGGCCCAACCGGTAGCCCGGATTACAGACGCATTTGAAGCTGCCTTCCATGTTCAAACAACGACCATTTTCGCACATGCCTGTTTCTCCACATTCATCCTTGTCTACACAAAAGGCGAGGTCAACAGAGGGCGTGAAGCCATCCAGGCATGTACATTTGTACGATCCAGGAGTGTTCTCACAACGGCCAGATAGACAAATTCGTGGATTTTCGTAACATTCATCAAGGTCTACGTAGGAGAAGAAATAAACGACGGCAGTGGATATGACAATGTGCTCATTTTCACATATATATTTTTCCTCGTGACAATTGACAGTTTAGAAGAAGGAAGATATTTTTATTATTTATTGTAATCGGCCCTGTTGTCATACTCACCTATACAAGCATGTCCAGTTGGAGAAAGAATGTAGCCCTCTTTACACTGACACTTGAATGAGCCATCCATATTAATACAGACTCCATTGGCGCACATTCCTGTCTCACTGCATTCATCATGATCTGCACACGTGTGTGTGTGTGTGGAGTGGAACAGCAGCGTGTATGAAAAGGAAAAGTATTAAAAGAGAATCAGTGATGATTAGTGTCTCATGTTATATTATGCACAGTACGATCATTTGTTACAATTGACAATCATGCGTCCATTGTTGCATACTAAACAATGAAATGCAATATTAAGGGTCTTCCGCACAGACACAAACACTCTGTCTCAATCGCGACTTGCCTTTTTCTGGCAGGTAGGTATGCATGCACTCTTACCTATGCAAAATCTGCCATCAGAACTGACATCAAAACCAGGAGGGCAAAGGCATGTGAAGCTACCCGCACCATTGACACAACGTCCCCCTTGACAGAGTCCACTCTGCTGACGACATTCATCAATGTCTTCACATGGGGCCATTGGGGATCTCTGTGAGTAGCCAGGATTGCACTCGCATCTGTATCCATCTGCAGTATCGATACACCGACCGGACCCACAAATGTCTGGTCGGAGGCCACATTCATCAACGCCAATTAGGAGACCTGGCTCCACACACAGTTCTCTGTATGAAGCTGCACAAGCAGAAAAAGAAGAAAAAGTTACATTGTAATAATAAAAATTAATGATCATCTCTTCAGGTTCATCATTGTGCTCACTTCTCGAAGGAGGATTGGCGGTACGAGGGCCATTTGGCAAAATATCTGAAATATTATCATTCTTACATGTGTTGACGGAGGGGCACATTTCACAGTCATTCTCGTCGCCCCACCCTTTTCCCATGTTGACCCCACAACAGCAGTCCCTCTTGGTCAGTCTGATATTCAACTTGCCTCTGCAAATCCCTCTCAACACGGAAGTGAAACAGTTTCCTTGTCGGGCGTCAATGCAAACTTTCCTATCCTGACTAGGAATAAATCCCCGGTCACAAATGCAGTAGTAGCCTTGGTCCGTGTTGATACAGCGACCATGAGCACACACTCCCGGTTTAAGACACTCATTTTCATCCTCACAAGGACCCGTATTCCCATCCCGCGGCACTTGACCCGGAGGACACTCACATTTAAAGCTGCCTGGCGTATTGATACATTTCCCTCCTTCACAAACTCCCGGAATTGCTTCACACTCATCAACGTCAATGCACTGGCCCGAGTGAATATTTTTCAAATGACCTGGTTCACAATCCAAATAATCCGGACAGGCTTCACAGGGATGACCCCATGCTTTACCCACAGTGGCACAGCACAACTGCCGTGTGCACACCACCCCTTGTAATTGACCTCCACATGTATTCCCGGTGATTTTCGTGAAACACGGACCCGTTCGGTAGTCTTGTTGGCAAAGTCAGCAAATTGGTAAATGAAAGAAAAGAAAATCACGCTCTTTAAATTGTGACCGATTACTTTTTATGTTGTTGAAGTGATGTTTACAAGTAGTTATCATCAATCTTTCGCCGGCACTTTCTTTTTTCTTTGGTTTACGTGGCATACAGCATTTATCTTTCATAACAACTTTAAACGCGCGACAAAAAACTTAATCTTTCCCCCACTTTTAAATAGTATCTCCTCTCCCTTGGAGAATCCAATCAAACAAGTTGCACAATTTCCATAAACTGCAATGATCAACGACGATAATCACCTCACTCATCATTTAAAAAAACCCAAATGCAACAACTCTTCTCTCTTTACTGAAAGAAAACATTACTTTTTCCCTCAAACATTTATCCATTTGCAAAAGGAAAAAAATAATGACGCCATATAATGGTGATTGGTTATGAGGTTGAGCATCATCATCAGTTGTCTGTCACTCTTCCTCCATCACTTGTCGTTTTCGTTAACAGTTTGTTTACATTCACCAACCGACATATTATAGGCATAATTTTATTACATATTTTCTCTCTCTCTCTCTCTCCCTCTTCAACTCTCCATATTTTGCACTTGTGCTATTACTGTTCTCTCTGCTCCTGCTCACATTTCTTGACACTGCCGCTTGTCGTCATAATTGCTAAAAGCGTCAAACTACTTTTTTTCCTCTCAATAAAAAAGTCATAAAACTCGAACATCATTTTTCCATACCAAACGGAGAGCGGAGAGAGCGAGAATACAAGAAGTGATCAGTGATCTACGCTATATTGTGCCCTTTCTGGGATCGTACATTTTGGCTGATTGTTACCAGTTACCAGTTAGTTTGGAATATACCATTATCATCAACCTCGGAAGACACTCTATCCACTTGACTTGCGACTCGATGCGATAAGATGGATGAACATCCTGAAAATGATACGCCATTTAAGCCAAAAGTACATTCACAGTATCACAGTGCAAAATATTTTTTTACCCTGCAATAATCATCTGCGGATAATATAGTTTCCCGTAGTGTAAACAAGTTTCTCTTTAATTCTTCGGCATGATCTCGATCTCGACTTGGATTATTTTTCACTTTTTCTTTTATTATCCTTCCTATCATCCTTATAGCCATAAAGATAATGATTCGAATTTAACAACTGTATAAGGATAAAAATCGCGTCCACAATCCACAATGTTAAGTGATGATGATAGGTAATGCGAAGAGAGAGAGAGAGAGAGAGAGAGCGAGTTTCGATCGTCTGTCGAAACGGCGTTGGACCGCTCTTTATCAAAGTAAAAAGTGGTAGTAGTGATGATGACGGTGGTGGTAAACTTCTATTAAAACAAATTTTTATTCCTGATCAGTTCTCTCTCTCTCTCTCTCTTCTCCGTCCATCTTTACGAGCTCATCAATTAAAGTTGCACTTTTTGTGCATCAATAAAAACGTGATCATCGTCACACCAGTAGTAGTAGTAGTAGTAGTAGTAGTAGTAATAGTAATAGTGCGCGGTTCGAGCTCTTTCTGGTTTTTTCTGAAGAAATATTGAAATAAATACATCAACTTAGATGGAATTGCCACCTCCGTGGTAATCATCAATCATCAATTACCATTATGGCTATCATCATCTGACTAGACTTTTTATAGCATGTCGTATACATTATTATTTAAAGCAACTAAAACTCGATATCGAAACATCCGTTTTCGTCTCCGTCGTGTCGGACGACGACGAAGACGACGCAGTGTCGACAAGTCGAGGGAAAAGAGGTACGTTGTACCATCATCGTTGTTTAGGGCATTGACCCCTCAGAGTTAAAAGTTTGATGTTTAAATGTTTAATTTACAATGCAAATAATCCGGTCCAAAAAAGAGAAAAAAAGAAGCAGAAATTGTGTATGTATGTGTGTGTGTCGTTCGTTGTTGGAGTTGGACAAGTGGAGGATGTAAAAAAGAAACGTGATTCCGCATAAAATATTTTTTTATGTAACGCCGTTTTCACTCTCGGAGTGTTTATTAAAAATTTTGTTCCCTTTTGACCTACTTTTTTCCAGAGAGCTAAAGAGAGAGAGAGAGAGAGAGAGAGAGAGAGAGAGAGAGCGTTAGTTTTGACAAAACAATCTGTCTGTACCGTAATTTATACGACTTTGCCAAAATCGTTGGCTGTTTTTTGTCGGCTTCTTCAAACTACTAAAATATAATTTATTATAAACAGCTATTCATAATATTCACTCTGAAATTCTTTCTGATTATTACCAGCTTCACACCGTCTTCCGGTGAATCCATAAACGCACGCACATCGATCAGGTCCAATGCAACGACCACCATTAAGGCAAGGTTCACGACATACCGCTACGCTCGTAAAATATAATTTAGAATAAAAAAGGCAGATAAGTGGGGTGCTGCTTACACACGACACATATTATTATTATTATGATACTCATTTATAGTTTGCCATCACACAGCACAGAAAGTTGAAAGGTTATTTTGTGTTCAAAGATTTATTTTTATTACGTTCTCCACAGTATTCTCCTTGATATCCGGCACGACAAATGCACTTGTTGTTGATGCAAGTGGCCCCATTGAGACAGGAAATTTGGCATGCGGCCCCACCACCGGATGACGAGCTGCTCCCTCCAGGGGTTACTCCGTTGTTTGAGCTACCTCCGTCCAATTTCGAACCTGGTCGTCCATCTGTTTTGAAGGGATTAATAAGAAAACGACAGTGTAACTGCCTCACAGGATGTGACGATATGCGACCAACCCAACCACGACAAGCCGACGACCGGATAAAACCAGCATTTACGGTGACAACAATTAAAATGACAGTTTTTAAAAAATGTCGAATAAAAATGCGCATGCGCACAGTGTGCACACTCAAATTCACCAAACACCGCTTTTTAATTCTTTTCTCCGGGCGTTTATGACTTTGCGTGTGTGGCTTGGTGTGAGGAAATATTTAAAACCACACAAATTGTTCACGTTCCACGAGTAATATGCTTATATACGTAATCTTATACATGGCGCATGGACACGACACGAGTGTTCATGATGATAATAATAATGGCATTTTAATAACTTGAAAATTTGTCAGTTGAACAAAGAGAAAATGACAAATGGGACTGGTTCATCCGTATTTTGTGTATTCTGCTGCTGCGCGGTCTCCAAGCTAGTTTCACATTTTATTTTTTTTATTTCATTGCTTTTGTAAAATCCTTCCTTCCTGATACGAATCTCGCCTACAAATTTTTTTCCTCTTCTCTTAACGTGTTTTTTCTCAGCGCTTTCCTCTGTCCACATTAAAAATGATGAATTATTGCAAATTAACTAAAAGAGCGCTTATATAAAATTATTAACTTTTAAGCTTGTCAAACAAAAAAACGCAAAAACATCTCAAATATAAGCCCAAAGGTTTTTTCCCCAAAGGAAAGGGGGAGAGGCAGCAGCAGAGAGAAAAGAATGTCAAACATTATGACTCGGATCAATTTCATCCAATCTCCACCAACTTTCCTTTGCATTTCAAGCAGCTTTACCTCTGCATTCACACAGGAAGCGCATTTTTCCCTCTGACCGCCTATAAACCTTCTTTGTTGGTGGTACACAATAATAAGCTTATATAGATTTCAACGTTTTTTTTTCTCTCTCTCTCTCTCTTCTCCTTCCCAACTTCTAAACAGTTCGTCATCCTCGCAAAACCCTTATTTATTGCATATCACTCTCCTCGCACGTGCTTCCCCCCAAAAAGCGAGTCAAGTCAAGAGACAAAAAGAGAAGAATGAATAAACTGCCAAAGCGTTTTTTTTTCTTCTTCTCTTGTTCGCCTTCCGTCTTTGTTCTTCTCTCTTACCTCGGCTGCTTCCGTTGCCGATGCCGCTGGAGGAAGACGATGAGAGTGCACACTGCGTAGAGATCGTTCCACCGTCACACAGGCACAAATTAGGCTTGACACAACGACCTGCTCCGCATGGACGGCTACAAATTGCTGTGACAAATTAGACAACAGCAAAAAGGAAAAAAAACGTTATTACATAATATATCTCGCAACTCGCATTTTACTCCGCACCGCATCTTTACCATACTCCCATGCCATATCACTCACACTGACAATTTTTTTTATGCACGCACTCTTTCCCACTAAACAAGTTTTCAAAGTTGACATCAAACTAAAATGCGTATACCTACTTACTTACAACTTCAAAACAACATCATCATCATCATCGCGCTATTTTACATCTAGAATCTATAATAGTATCGCATTACACATTTTGTGACTGAAAGTAGTAAATATGTGCGTGTGCAGAATAGATGAAGAGGACAAAAACGGTTTAAGTGGTGGGGTAACAACAGATTAGGCTACTTTTGAAAAGAAATTGAAATTAAATACGTGTACCTCCACAAACCCATATGAAATGTGTGTGGGTACCACACTCAATAGCAGACGTCTTTTTTTCGGGGTAGTAACATAAAGGGGTTGTACGCTCATAAAATAAGCGTGTAAATCACTGTTGTTGTTGGGTGCTTACATGCTAAAATGGCTTTTAATGAAGCGTTTAAAAGTCATTCAGAAAGGTAGTTGCAGTATAAGAGAGAGCACAAGTGAACGGCCCCAGAGGAATAATAATATGTTAAATTGTGCTTGTTTTGCCGGATACAAAGTAAAAATGGCCCCTACTCTTGTCCTCTGTCTTGTCACTGCCATACTTGGAATTTTTTAACTACTTTTTTGCTACTTTCCTTAAAAAAGTCATGTGGCTCGTTTCTCCGCTCCAAGAACAACTACCACACGAGCTTTTATTGCATTTTAACGGGAACAATATGCGTAAATAATGTGCACAACAACATCTCATGTTATAGAAAATTGAAACTGATACGCACCACCACGTTACGATTACAAAACGACCGTTAGGTCGTGTTAGACCCCGTTTTCTTTGACATTTTTCACAATTTTATGACTTTTTACACATAAGAGAGAGGGGAGAGGGGGGAAGGGCGTTATATTGGTGATGGCTATCTTGGCATTTACTAGTGGTGACGCATTTTTAACGCGATCAGACGACACGATTTTTACTTGCTCGTTTCCCTTTTACTGGTAGCACAAGATCATCTTAAAATGAATTAAGCTGCATTTTTCTTCAAGAGTTATTTACAATTTATCCCAGCCACGGAAATGCCGGCACTGCTGCACTGCTCATGGTATCGTCATTTATCAAATTTTCAATCTCTGAAAAACACCCATAAAACGTGCTATTTTCTAATTTTGGAGTTTCACTCCTCTCTTGTTTTGTCTGCTGCTGCTGAGGGGGCTATAAATAATTACCTACAAGAACGCGGCGGTAATGATATACACGGCCCTTTAAATGTTTTTTTACCTGTCCCATCCGTTTCTCCTCTTTGGTATCTATATCATCTTTATTACAGCGCACAGTTGACGGTTGATGTTGTTTAGGTGGGAAAAGCGCGCCCGTTATGCCTCCCTATTTATGCACTTATGCACCATAAACACATAAAGAAGCGCACACATCTTAAGAGAAAAGCAAGAACAAGTGAGTTATGGGCGATGCTAATCATTTTGTATGGGTGTAAAAATAAATATGTTGTTGTTGTAAGCATGTATGTAGCTATAAATATTGTTACATTATTACATTCCATCATGATGATGAGCTGGTGTACAGTGTGAATAAAAAAGTAGGCGGGTAAAAATAGAAAGGAGGGTGGCAGGGAGCACACACATGAGAAAAAGGAATCTTGATGAAGATGTGTAAATATTATAATGTCTTACTTACGTATTACACAAAGACCGGTTCCAGGCTTCTGAGACCAACCTGGGCAGCAGTAAGTCCTTACACGAGATCTGCACACGTTTGGCCTGGTGCGGGCATAACAGAAAAAAGAAAAAAGAAAGCAAAGATGAAGTTATATTATGCATCGGGATATTTTTGGTTGTAATGCTAACGTTCACGGGTAATGACATTCAATAATTCCACTTCATTTTGAATGCTTGTTATTATTATAAATAGCTTGTGATGACGATTTTAGAAGACCGAAGACCGCCTTGTTTGTTGTACGGATACCAGCAGCATATCAGGACGACGACGACAAAAATTGAAGAAAGGTTTGTAGGTAATTGATTCAAATGTTAATATTGCTGGTGTGTGTGTGTGTGTGTGTGTGTGTGTGTTTTCTTTAAGATTCAGAAATGCTGGGTGCGTCTTGGAATAATTATGGAGTATTCTGCACACAACGACGATATGGACATGCAGAGTAGAGACACTGCTGGAAATTCCGAAGCAGCATACGTTCATGTGCGGGATCATTGAACTTTTGACAAATAATGAGACGACTTAATTAATTTTTGTTTGGGTGGTGGCTGGTGGCTGTGGAGGAGAGGTATAAATCCGTCAAATCCGTGTAACGAATGCTTCTGTGTAACTTACTTCCGGTTTGTATGAATTTTTTTTTCTATAATTTAATGTTAATTTATTTCCATGGTAGAAGGCATTGTCCTTTTTTGGGGGTTACATTTGACCAAAGAGTTTTTGAAGAGAAGGGAATAATAATTCATAGAATGTGAGTTCCCCCAAGTTGTTTGTCATTTGTTGCTGTCGCCGGTTGTTGTCAGTCTGCGCTGCGCCTGTATCGCAGGAGAAAATTGTTGGTTTGTACCTCTCTGGTAAGCTAGACATTGTCCCCGGTCAAGGTTATCTGGTTATTGGACCTTATTGTAGCCCTGTGCAAGTTTTGCACACGGACAACTTTTATCTTCAAACTTGAATGGATGGATGGATTAATTTCTAGCCATTTAACAAACTCTGGGTCATGTAAGCTAAACTTGAGCAAATTTTTATAGTGCTCCCATGTTCAAACCTACCGAACAATAAATGTATACGACGGTACCTGATTGATAAATATAGAAAGGTGGCAAAAAATCTGTCATTCTGTTGACTGGTGATAAAAACCAACTTGTCCAGACCTTAAAGAGAGAGTTGAATTGTAGAAACCAATGGTTAGCCCGTCCGTTCGCGTCTCATCGTAATTTTTTTTATCACTTTTGAAATATTTATAGACTTGTGTAGTGATGATGTAAAGGTCTCTCAAGTTCATATTCTCCTCTCTGGATTCCTTGACCATCCTCTCCGCCCAGCTAACATACAAAGAATACCCAAGATTCCATGTCTCGTCATTTACTAGACTAGCGGAGTATTTTATCGCGTATGCATCCTTCAAAGTGATGTTGTCAAGATCCATAAATCAGTAGATCAATAACGTACTCTCTCTCCGTCATACATACCTAATGTATAGGAGCTTTCATTCATTAGGAATAATAAATTTGTGTAAAAACAAAGTCTAAAGTCATGGCTGTTGGCTGAGATCATCATCAACGCTGGATGATATCGCACATCACACATACACCTCCTTAGTACTTCTGTCATACTCAACTTCTCAAGTGTATTCCCGACTCGAGACAAGTTCCAGAAGAGAGGCAGGAAAGGTCACAAGCCGCAACAACTAACGCAACGCACAAATCGATAATTTTT